>BQNB010005964.1:0-99665 GCA_026074375.1 Tanacetum coccineum
AAACCTATGAATTCACCAACAATTTTGTTGATGTTTTTAAGCAATGTTTTCAGGAGATCAATAGGCATGGGATGCCAATAATGCATTGAGTTATATTTTGGACTGCACACTTAAAGATTTAGGTGCATTATATTTGGGGAAATGTATTACCAACTTTTGTAATATTCAACAATGAACAAGAAAAGCTATATGCTTTTGTATTAAGTCTTTCAATTAAATCCAATGTATCATTTTAGACGACTTTTTGTGTCGTTCTTATATATCTTGTGCTATTGATCTTGAAGTAACACGCCCCGGACCCTTATTCCGCTGCGACCCAAATTAGAGGTGTTACATTTTCTTCATGACTAGTGTTAGTGGGAGTACTGTTGATTTTATTAGTTCCCTAGATGCTGGTAATCCATTACACCTGCAAACTAATGATATTAATAATGGGACTTTAATCAATCTAGAACTTACTAGATCTGAAAATTATAGAGTTTGGTCTAATGCAATGAAAATTGCCTTACATGCAAGGAATAAAATATGCTTTGTGGATGGTACTTGTACTAAGACTGCCTATGTTTCTAGGGTTTCCATGTCTTACCAATGGGAAAGATGTAATGCTGTTGTTAAGCAGTATTTCTGATGATTTATATTTGAGTCAAGTATATTCTGAAAATGCTGCTAAAGTTTGAAAAGAATTAAAAGAAACATATGATAAACTTGATGGGTCTATTTTGTTCCACCTAACAATGAAAATTAATAATTTTAAACAAAATGGCCTTCCTATTTTTGAATATTATCACAGACTGAATTCCTTGTGGAGAGAGTTTGATATTCTCACCAAGTTGTCCCCTTGTACTTGTAATGCAAAAACTAAATTGGGAAAACATAATCAGCTAATGAAACTAATGCAGTTTTTATGGGATTAGGTGATGTTTACTTGGCTATTAGAAGTTCTTTTGTGTCTAAAACCTTTGAAAATCAAAACAGGAATAACAATGGTTTTAGTAATCAAAATGCTTCTAATAATCAAAACAATGCTTCTAATAATCAAAACAATTTTGGTTCTAATAATCAAAATAACAAAGGTCTATATAATTCCTTGAGCTGTAAGAATTGTAGAATGAAAGGTCACACCATTGACTAGATGTTTTGAGATTATTGGATATCCAAATGGTTTTAAAAGAAATCAAAATAGGAAAAATTCTTCTAATGACAAAGGGTATTCTAGTAATAATGTTGATGTTTAGTAAAACTCTTCTAGTATGCCCTTTACAAGTGATCAAATTGCTAAATTGATGAGTCTCATAGGAGATAAACATGGTAACGGAATTCATGCCAATATGGCAGGTATACAGTGTTCCTTTTTCAATGCTAATGTCTTCTTTTATTATAATTTATATAAGTTGTTTAATGCAAACATTAAAGCTAATAGGATTAGCTATAATTTTGGTTGACTCAGGAGCAAACTAACATATTACTTCAAGTACTAATAATATGACAAATGTTATTGATATTTCAGAATTATATATATAATAGTTGGTCACCCAAATGGTACAACTCCTAAGATAAGAAAGGTTGGAAACATTAGATTAACTAGTAACATAGTACTTTTTTATGTGTTGGTTAAACCTGAGTATTATGTCAGCCTGTTGTCTGTCAATAAGCTGTTCATGGATACTAAACTGCATGTTGGTTTTGATTAATATGACTGTATCATTCAGGATTTGAAAAGGGAGAATATTCTAGGGACTGGTAGGGAGGCTGGAGGCCTTTATGTGTTTAATACTGAATGTAAGACCCCGAATTTCAAAAGCAATAACAGTTTCTTGTGTTTTAATGTTTCTAAAGGCATTTGGCATAACAGACTTAGTCACCCTTTAGACCAAGTCATGTCTATTCTGGAATAGGCTAAGTATTGGTAAACCAACTCATGCCATGCCTTGTGAAGTTTGTCACGAAGCCAAACAAGTGATAAAACCCTTTCCCCTAAGTAAACATAAGTCTGATTCATTAGGGAGTCTTATTCACCTTGACATTTGAGGACCCTATAAAGTCACAACTAGAGATGGATTTAAGTATTATTTTTTTAACTGTGGTTAATGACTATTATAGGGCAGTGTAGGTTTATTTACTCATGCCATGCCTTGTGAAGTTTGCCACCAAGCCAAACAAGTGATAAAACTCTTTCCCCTAAGTGAACATAAGTCTGATTCATTAGGGAGTCTTATTCACCTTGACGTTTGAGAACCCTAAAAAGTCACAACTAAATATGGATTTAAGTATTATTTTTTTAACTATGGTTGATGACTATTATAGGGCAGTACGGGTTTATTTACTAAAAACCAAAGATGAAGTATATGATCACTTTTTTAGTTTTGTAAAACTAATTGCCACTTAGTTTTATAAAAATGGTGAAAATCATAAGATCTGACAATGGAACAGAGTTTGTTAATAATATAAAGACTAATTTCTTAACTAATAGTGGTATAATTCATTAAACTAGTTGTGCTTATACCCCTCAGCAAAATGGGGTTGCTGAGAGGACGTATATACATCTACTAAATGTTGCAAGAAGTCTAATGTTTCAAGGGGGAATACCTTTATGTTTTTGGTCTGAATGCATCCTAAGCTACATACTTGATTAACAGGCTACCCTCTTCAGTGTTAAATGGAAAATCTCCTTTCTATAAATTATATGGTAGGGAACCATCTCTCTCTTACTTAAGAAGCTTTGGATGTTTGTGTTTTAGTAAAATTTTGAATGAAAATAATAAATTTTCTCAAAGATTAGAAAAATGTATTTAATTGGTTTTTCAAGTGTAAAAAAGGCTTACAAATAGTTGATCCTTGAAAACAGAAGTATTTTTTTATTCTAGAGATGCCAAGTTTTATGAAACAATCTTTCCTGATAAAATGAGTTTAGAAAAAGACAAGTGTTTTGTTAAAGATAGTTCTGAGTTAAAAATATTTTCTAAAAATGATGAAGTAACTAGTCATAAAATCTTATTTGATGATTTTCAAACTGATAGTCAAGCTTCAAGTCCCAATGATGATGGTAGAGAGCCATCTGGTAGCAACATTGGTCCTGAATCTAAATCAGATGATACTGCAAAGGATGAGTCATCTAATGATGATCAAGGATCAGTCCGGATAGGTGAAGAAGACTTCTCTAAAGGCAATGCTTTTGAAAATAATGATGTTCCTACTAATCTGTTTGAAACTGGAGAGAGTAACACCCTTAGAAGGTCTAGTAGGCGGTCAAAACTGCCTCCTAAACTAAATGATTATGTGCTTAACAGCAAGGTTAGATATGGTCTTGATAGATTTGTTAATCATACTTGATTGTCTGTTGAAAACTGTGGGTTTATTGCTAATATTAATCTATCCTTTTAACCCAAGTCTTATGAGGAGGTTGTTCTTGATAAGAATTGGGCTCAGACTATTAATGAAGAGATAGAGGCTTTGTATGAAAATAATTCTTAGGCCCTTGTTTAGTTACCTAAGAATGGGAAATCTATAGGGTCTAATTGGTTTAATAAATAAAGCATAAGTAAACAAGAGAAATTGATAAATACAAAGCCAGGTTGGTTGGCAAAGGGTTTAACCAGAGAAAAGGTATAGAATATGAAAGGATCTTTAGTCTTTTTGTTAAAATGAGGAATGTCAGGTGTTTGATTAGTTTAGCTGTCCAAAAAGGTTGGTGCTTGTTTCAGTTAGATGTTAACAATGCCTTTTTATATGGCACTCTTAATGAGGATGTGTACATGTTGCCAAGACCATAATACTTTCCCAAAAATGAAACAAGAGTTTGCAAACTAAAAAAGTCTCTATATGGTCTCAAGCAGGCTCTCAGACAATGGAATAATAGATTTTCTAAAGACGTGGTTGAAAATGACTTTAAACAAAGTGTACATGATCATTCCTTATATACAAAAGAATCTGGTGGTAGCTTTGTTTCTCTATTGGTCTATGTTGATGATATTGTGTTAACTAGTAACGATAGTAATGAAATCAACAAAGTTAAAACCTTTTTGAAAAGTAAATTCAAGATTAAAGATCTTGGTGAACTCAAATATTTCCTTGGCATTGAGGTCTTAAAAACTAAAAAGGACGGGTTATGTTTGTCCCAAAGAAAGTACTACTTAGAATTATTACATGATTATGGATTACTCCTATGTAAGCCTGTCTCAACACCTTTGCATGAGAATATAATCTTAGCTCATAAAGAACCTGAGGATGACAAGTTCCTTAAAAATATTACAAGTTTTCAGAGACTTGTAGGAAAGCTGATATATTTGACTCTAACTAGGCCAAATATTTCATACTCTGTGCACTGTCTAAGTCAACACATGCAAGCTCCCTTACAGTCTCCCATGGACCTTGGCTTAAGGGTTCTGAAGTACCTAAAAGGTGCTCCAAGGTCTGGTGTGAACTATGAGAAATCTGAACATATGTCATTAAAAGTGTATGCTAATTCTGACTGGGCTAAGTGTCTTGTGACTAGAAGATCAGTCTCAGGATACTTTGTGTTCTTTAATGGTTCCTGTCCTATACTTATAAACATCAAGTTTAAAATGGTTGTTTGTGTGTTAGGCTCAAGCTTTTAATATATAACCTGATGTAAATGTGTAATTAAAATATTGTAGCTTCCTCTCCATGTATCGTATTCATATATAAAAGTTTTGTTAATATATGGTCCTTTAGCATAACAGCTCTCGAGCTTGCTCACGGGCATGCTCCTTTCTCCAAGTATCCTCCAATGAAGGTGAATCAATCTTGCATTTTTTTAATTTGTTGTTTCGTGTTATCAATTAGGTTGAACACTTCCAATACGAATGTCCCACCTACGCCCACTATTTTTGCGAGGCTGAATTTAACAAGAATGAAGAAATGTTGCTATGTCATATGTTGAACTAAAGAAAACTAAAAGAGAATCAATGTGTCTTTAGATTTAGGTTATAGCAATCATACGAGTGGAGACAAAGGATGGTTTGTTGATATCGATTACTCATTCAGGTAAAATTATGAAATGACTCCAAAATGGATGTCATACTCAAAAATTTGCCCCATTCTGTAAGTACATGATCCAGCCTCTCTATTTCAAGAACTTTTAGATCAATTAAAAACAATTGGCGACCCTATTTTCTTCTAGTCATCGTGACTGTTATATAATCTAATAGCCACTACTTTGCAAGAGTGGCACATAGAGCCACCAGTGAATCATGTTATCGATAGACTTGAGAATTACTTTAATAAGGTAACACCTGGCTAATCATCCTTCACTTATGTTTCATTTTTATCACTAATAGATATGCAATTTCATATGAAGATTAAAGGAGAACTGGACACACTAGATCGTACAAAGGATGAAGACGTCAAGAAATTTAAAAGTCAAAAGATTCATTTTGATTTCAGTATACTTATCAGAATCAAAGAACTAATGGTGGATGTTTCCTCAAAGTGTATGGAAGTGGCACTAAAGGTATTTATTTCAACCGTTTATAACATAATGTGTTACATTATAGCTTAAAATGTCTGTGTGTGCCTCCTGGAATATACGGTTAAAAGTGCAACTTAACGCATCTACTCAAGAGATTGTAAATCTGAAATTATACATTGAGAAAATAAAACAGCAAAAAGCGCAAGTTGACGCTTTATGGAAAGAGAAGAAGTTCATGTCTTAAAAGGATTGCTACAGGACCAACACATGCTGCGACTTTTCATTTTGATTCTAATTCTAATATATCTTTCTAATGTTTAATATTGATCAAGGGTATCATGTTCACAATTCAAACCATTCACCATGTTAATTAATATCTATTGTTCATGTCATTTTTTATATGTTGAACAACTTTTGAAGCATTCTGGTGTCGTTCATGGTTGCTTGTGGAGCACTTACGAATAAGAAATCGTGTTGTTAGCATGTTAAAATGACTGATAAATTTAAAATGTAACTGCAGAGTTTTATAAAACAAGACAACGGGAACAAAAAAATAGGCGTCAGTTTTATCACTGGTTACATAGGAAATTGATGCATCTTTCGTGTTCCTTTTCATGTCCCTACTCACTGCTAGACTTCTGATCTCAGCACCTCCATGAAAATGGAGTACTTTTTATGAAAAGTTTTAACATTTAAAAATTACGTATGTGTTCATTGTTTGTTAGACAGGAAAACAGATTTAAGTCCAGAGTGGTATCGTGTTTTCTAGCCACCGAGGTTTACTGTAGATCAATCCTCATTTGATATGTATTGTGTGCTTAATCATTTAACACCATGTTGATAGGGAAAAATATACGTTCAAGACCAGCAGTCTCACAGTTCAGGTATTCTGCTTTTATAGATTTGTTTTGGTTTTCTTATACGTTTCAAGTTATGGCTTAGGCCACGCAAATGCTATATTTCAAGTTTATTCTAAATTTATGTGAGTTTCTTACAAATATTAAACACCAAATCCAAAAGTGTTACTTTTTTATTTCTTTTAAAAGTTCATTTCGGCTGACCCATGTGACTGCTTCTAGAGTTAGTACACATTAACATTGGGAGCATTTCCAAGTTATCTTTTACCAATAGCGGGCATATGTTTGTGTGTGCATCAGGAAACACGTTATTGATATTGTGACTTGAAGCCTTAATATATGTGAACGTTTTTTTATCTCAATCATTTATTAGTTAATAAATTAGAGTTTAGTTATTACTCAACACATTGACATACACCATCTTCTGCAGTATGTAATTTACAGAGATCTGGTCTCATTCTGAATATTGAAATATATCATAATCAGTCTAAAGTTCACATCAAAACACCCTTAGCAGTGACTAATGACCTAATTTGAGCTATATCATAATAGATAACAAAGTGGTGGTGATACATGCAGCTATGGGAGGCAAGACATGACTCAACCATTTCTAGAAAAAGTTCTCAGATTGATGTTTTAATGATGGCATTTATTAACAACATGTGGTTACTTTTGCAGCAGGTTTGACACTAGAAGGTATTAATCTATTCTGTGTTATCTATTCGTCATTTCTACATGGAGTTTATGATAAAGTGAGTAATTGCTTTTCAGTAAAACTGAAATCTGATAACCTTATAAATGACAAGTAGATTTCATTACATTCATGTTGTGCATGATGTTGATCTACAAAAGCAACCTGGATTGTGTTGAGTTCAACCGAGGAAAATACTTAAGTTCATTGGAGATGTACAAGGTAGATTTCTGGCTGGTGTTATCCTATACATTTTGCTTTGTGGTGTCCCGCCATTTTAGGCTCTCCAGTTTCATTTTCTTCTCTAAATTTCTAAAAACATGTCTTGACCATGTTATCAGCTTAATCTTAGTACCATTCACCTCAAATACAAAAAATAAACAAGGATATGCACAAGCAATCATTAGATTTGTTGTAGAATTCACTAGGGATACTTGGCCTAAAGTATCCGATAATGCGAAAGACCATGTCAAAAATATTTTGATGGATAATTTATACACCAAGACCATCCAATTTTTCCTGTTATCAAATATCAATACTTTGTTGGCTAATGCATACTACCATTTTGCATATTTGCTTGAAATGTGTTTGGCATTTCTAACTTAATTATTTTGTCTAACTTATTGCAGATCATTCATGGGACAACTATATATGTCTGATTCAAGAGCGAACAACAAGGAGTGAAGGTTTTGTGTCGCAATAAAAGGAGACACTACCAAAACCGCATTACCAATGTGGTTTAAAAAGAATTTATAATCTTGAGTCTTTTAACTGAATGGGCGAAGTGTTTTGGCTGAGTGTTTAGGAGTATATTATCAACCCCCTCGCAAGTTGGCATAAATTAAGTTGACTAACTTGGATAAAACAAATGTAACGAAGAGGTTTTCCTAGAACCCTAGTGATGATGTAATCTATTTAATGTTAGTTGAAATGAAGGTATTTGATCTTGTCTCTCACAAAATGGTTGTCGATCTCATGTTGTGTTAAAAATCCAAACATTACACACTTAAACTTTAAAAAAACCCAAAACAAACCCGCCCGTCGGGTGGGTTACGAAACTAGTATATATATAAATATATTATAATAATATATAATATATATATATAACTATAAATACATATATATATATATATATATATATATAGTATAAATATATAAGTGTGTGTGTGTCTGTGTGTGTTATGTATATATATATATATATATTCTTATTCTATTTTGGAGCTTGACTAACCTTCGTGTTGTGCATATATTGAAACTTCTAAGTAACCAAACATGGGAATAGTGGGTTAACATTATACGCATGACGACCAAGACCTTAGTCGATATCATAGTCAATCAAACCTTACATACGAACCACCAAATATGAAACATAGATCTGAAATTTACGGATAAGGAGTCACAAACTCGATTACAGATATGCACATCACTAACTGTTCATCACAACACTTTTGAGCTCGACTAAATGTACAGTACAACACCCAAAAACTTGGTACAAGCCTATTTTAGCTTACCTTTTTTTAGGTAACCATAGTTTATGACCATTTGGCTGAAAAATCCACGTTAAATTCAACTTCTTTCTCGCTCATGCCCCACCTAAAAAACATGAACATGTCATTATCAGTGGTTTTCAAGACATGGCACGTATTGCAGCTACATATTTAATCGACAATATCATTGGCCAGGTGACTACCGGCCGACTTTTATACAAAGCACAAAGCAGAGATAGCACGAAATCAAGCAAACCTGGTCAAGATGTCCAACATCACAGAACAAAACATCAATCCTCTTGCCCAAATTGTCAATAGAGTTCTTATAAGCCGCTGTTGAATCTTCATATTTAGTGTTGTCAACAGCAATAAATTGAACATTGGATCTTATATCCAATAGCCTAAAGTTATCAACCTCTTAAATGACGTCACTTTTCCCAGCCACGAATACCATTCCATCCTAAAAAGAAAATTGGTTTAAATACGAATAAGAAAACTATACAACAAAAAGAAGAAATTTTTTTTACCTTACAACCAATATGTAAGAGTTCGTGAAAATAGAAGAATTATCAAGCCTTGCTAGATAGAGAACATTTGATCCAGACCTCTGGAAAGAAAACAAACAAGAATTTGTAAAGAAACATACTACAGCACATATAAACTTTAAAGTTAACAAGTACAATATTAATGTTAATTTACCACAAATATTTTATCGATTCCTGAACAAATGGACTCAGTCAGCTTTGGCGAGACTGGGTTCCTTACTCTGTACTCCACATCGTCCTAACAAGCAAGACCATAAAAAAAGTAGATTTCACAAACTAAATAACAATAAGTAACTATTGTATATTAGTTGAAACATGAGTATATACATGTATAGCAATGACGAGTTCATATAGATGTTTAAAATGTTAAACAGGTACCAATTGTCGAGTGTAGTATGTGGCCGAATCTTGTTCCCGGGGTAGCATTCTTCCCCTCTTAAACACCCCATCAAACAAAGTTGGATTTATTCGTAGTAGTTCACCACAGTTACACTATATTTTGTGAAACTATTTAAAGGCCATTAATTAGAAGTACTATAGGGTTGGTTTATTAGGTGAGATTATTTAGTGATACCCATACTATGAGAAGAGTTTAATTAAAAAAATATGTTAAAATTGAAAAAGATGTTATATCAATTGACTTTGAGTGTTCAAAATTTACATAGTAATTTTGTAAATACTGTGAAGTATTACAGTCTTCTTGGGGAGTATCATTAGCGATAAACACTCAGGTCAACCTATACTTTGACTTTAAAACATGTAACTTAATAGATTTCCTTAAACCCTAACCATGAATATATACAAATTATACTATGAGTACTATCAAACAACTTAATTTAATTATTAGCATATATACCTACAAAAGATTACATGAAGCATTAATGGTCAAAATTGCAAACTTTATATCAAAGTCAAGAAAATTACCACTAGGTTTTGAGCAAAGATAGATCTGAGAGAGTACAAATGAGATGTGATGTAGTAGTCCACCACATTTACACTATGTTTGGGAAACTAGTTAAAGGCCATTAATAAATAGTACTATAACACATCTTTTATGTTTAGTGTCAATATTAACTTATAAGAGTCCTAGTGTTTGTGATACAACCATAAGTATAAATGAATACAAGTTAACAACAAACAACATGAGTTATACCACATTATATGCAAGTTCATCCTGATTAAATTGGTAACTACTTACCAAATTTTGTTTTGGTGTAAAAGACTCCATCAACGGGTATGTCAATATGGTCAGCGTCACCTATTTCTCCTTCAAAAACAAGATCCACAAAGTTAAAATTTAGGGTTTCCAGTTATAAATGAGAAAAGGAAACAAACTAAGTAACTATTTAGTGCTTACCTTACCTAAACAAATATATAGCTTGGTGATTGATATTGGAGAAGAAGTTATTGTTGTGTTTAAGACAATGAGTGAGGACTGAGGAGTATAGAATATAAAGGTGGTCAAATTTATTTTATTATGTGTAAAAAGGTTGGTAAAAGTTTGGTGCAAAGGATTTATTGTTTAAGACATTATTTAATATGTGTAATAGGGTTGGTAATATTTGATTTTTGTTTATGACAAAGAAAGTAGTACTATAGTGTCTAAAAACTTACTAGGGGTCAAGCGATATAAATGTGTTATGCTGAATGAGTATTAGTATTGCTCTTTCTAAACATAGGGGTTGGATTTAGTATTGAGTTGGGTATTATGCAATGTCTTCAAATTTCTCGATCAAGTAGGTTCTGAAACAAGTTTTAATTAGAAGCATGTTCAAGATGTTAGATTATATAGTTGGTCAAGTTTCAAATTCCAAGTTTTAGCCAAAATTAGCAAGATCTTATTTGTCTGAAAATTTAAACTTTAGCAACTCCCAGGATTAAAATACCTAAAGCAAGAAAAATATTGTTTTATAGAAGCCGTTTTGATTTGTCACATCTGAGGCATGCATTCCAAACACAGTTTTTCCAGCTGGATATTGTATGTGTCGAATTGAACATATCATCCGCAAAGTCTTTTTGGTTAATGAATAAATTGCAAATGGGAGCTTGCAAGCTTTTTTTTTAACGGCAAGTTAGTAGTTAGTGATTCGAGCACGCAGTAACATCTAATTGGGCTGTATGCAAGCTTAGAACATTTGCCTTAGGAGATAAAACCCCACTCCTGCTTCTATTTATTTCCGCCCCATTTTTCCTATCAATAGTATTAATGTAGGTTCAGAAGGAGCTATGCTATCTCAAAAAATCAAGATCTTAGATACAACCACTTCATACATAACTTCATTTGCATGAACTTGTTGACCAGCAACCAAATTTTAAGTTAGCAAGCACCTTCTAAACCTGTATTAATGTATAGGACTCCATACCTAAAAAACTAACTTGGCTTGCTAAATGAAATCTGAAGAAGAAGATGTTGTTGTTGTGTAAGACAATGATGAAATAAATAATGTGGTTGGGCAGGTTACTGATAAGATCTTCTAGTCCCAAGATGTAGGATTTATACAAAGACAAAATTTGCAACTCGATATTGATCAGCTTACACAAAAATTATGTATCATCCATTTGTTAGCAAGTATTTTTCTTGTGAATATGCATAATCTAAAAATATAACTAACCTAAAAAGAAAATACAAACTTTGGTTATTTCAATATTAATCACTTCATTTGTTCATTATTAACATGTTATTCACGTTCCAAAAATGATCCGAACGATTGGCTAACTCAGTCTAGGTTTGTTTGAACTTTTAAGAGTTAATATACAAATACGTTATCAAACTTTTTGAAAATGTCTGACTAAGTTAATAAACTTCATTTTTGTTCATCAAAACTAATAAAATGAAGTTTTAATGACATGGATAAAATAGAGTGATGTGGCATCATTTAAAGTTGGTGTAACAAGTAACAATTGGGTTACAGGTCAGGGTAGGAACCTTAACGAAGTATTTTAAATAGTTAAGAAACCTACTTGACGATAGGCAAAATCTGGTAAGTTTGATGAACAGGAATAAAATTGAATAACTTCGCTAAACATTTTCATAAGTCACATATCAACTCGATTACTTGTATAAACTAACATAGAACCAAATTGTGCTTAAGATATACATATACTTGCATAGGAAATTAGGTACAGATGATATTTTACCAGAAAGATAATACAAATATAATTACTATAAAGACAAAAAAACAACCAATACCCAAACATCACCATTTTTGTAAAATCCTTTTACGCAACAAAAATTCACCATTTTCCATTTTCTTGCAACAATATTATCTCGCTGAGTTAAAAGCACTTATGCATACTCCTGTGAACAAATTAAATGTTGATGTACTATTGAAAATAAGAAATTTAGGCTAGTAATTAGCCAACTGCCAAGAACTAAATTATCTCCTAGAACAAACCAAATTATAGCCGTGGTGTTATATTTAGCATATAGTTCAAATCTGAAAATATGTTGCAAGTAGTTTATCAGCATGTTGATATCCTTGGTTAAATTGTTTAATAGAATGCACATTTATGTAAATGTCTATTTGTCTATAACTGATTTATACTTCTTATATGATCATTATTGGATAAGATATAGATGAATATATTTTCTTATTCAAAATAATTTATTTTATGTTTAAATTACACTGTTGGTCCTGGGCGAATTGCGAATATAGTTCTCAGGATCTTACATCTGTAGTCGCCAACATCACGTCTTTCACTCCCTTACAAACCAAAACACTAACGCTCTTTAAAAAACTCGTTAACTTCAAGGGTTTTTTGGCTTTTCGTCATTTCATGTCCAAATACCCTCTGCTTCAACCTTATTAGAGTGAACGAGTATTACGGACTCAAAATGAACCTTGATTTCGGACCAATGCGTACCTCTAACTACTTTACTTTTTCATAAGGGTAACTATTGGAATAACAATCTGATTTTGTTATGTGCAAACTACAGTGGTTATCTAAACTTCCCAAAGTAGTTTGCACTATGTCTAACGTTTGGTTTGTGTTTAGACATGTATCAATTTTACAGGGGCTCAAGTGGACTCATGAAGCCTATAAAAGCTCAACCCTAGCTCTGGCATTCTTATCCTCCCATTCAGTTTTTCATATCATCTCTCTCAAAGTTTGATCATTAAAATCTGTTTAAGTTGTTTGTTAATCCTTGTAATCGTGTGATTATAAGTTGTGTGTGTGAGTTCTTGTATTTTAGAGTAACACTCGTTTTGAGATTACTAAGTTTTCTATTGTATTTGTACTGGGTAGCACTCGTTTGAGGACTACCCTTCTGATTCACTTAATAAAATAAAAGGGTGGTTAGTTGAATAGATCGTGAGGTGTTGATTTTTACATGGTATCAGAGCTCTCGGTTAGAGCTCTATATTAGGGTTTGAAAAAGATTTTAGCGTTTTTATGATTTTTGTATAGATCAGGGTCTCTCTATCCCTGCTCTTGAAGGATCTCTTGGTGAATTAATTTTTTGGGTAAAATTAGGGTTCAATCAAGAAACCTTAATTTATTGGTGATTTGGGGGTTCGTTGCCTGTGGTATTCTGGAGTGGCTCTTGGTATTTCTTGACTAAGTGAATCAAGAAACATCTTGTGCTTGGTTTTAATTGATTCTTGACTAAGTAAATCAAGATCAATTAAGAGGTTTAGTCTTCCGCTGTTGGTTCCTAAGTGATCTGTAACACCTCTTTTCCCTCATCTCTTTATTGTTTTCCTTTTTAAATAATCTTGAGTTTTTGCTCTTGACCTACCACTAAAGTGGCAAGAAAGCCAGGGAACTTCACTCAAGATTATTATTATTTTAGTTTTTCTTTCATGTTCTTTGTTGATTGGTTATCTGGTTTGGTTGATTTCCTGTTGCTCTTATTTGTTTGTTCGTTTCCTTGTTTATCTGTTTTCTTGATTTGCTTATCTTTTCATCATGAATAGTGTTATTGGGAGTACTGTTGATTTTATTAGTTCTCTAGATGTTGGTAATCCATTACACCTGCAAACTAATGATAATAATAATGGGCCTTTAATCAATCTAAAACTTACTAGATCTAAAAATTATAGAGTTTGGTCTAATGCAATGAAAATTGCCTTACATGCAAGGAATAAAATATGCCTTGTGGATGGTACTTGTACTAAGACTGCCTATGTTTCTAGGGTTTCCATGTCTTACCAATGGGAAAGATGTAATACTGTGGTGCTTTCTTGGTTGTTAAGTAGTATTTCTGATGATTTATATTTGAGTCAAGTATATTCAGAAAATGCTGCTAAAGTTTGAAAAGAATTAAAAGAAACATATGATAAACTTGATGGGTCTATTTTGTTCCACCTAACAATGAAAATTAATAATTTTAAACAAAATGGCCTTCCTATTTTTGAATATTATCCCAGACTGAATTCCTTGTGGAGAGAGTTTGATATTCTCACCAAGTTGTCCCCTTGTACTTGTAATGCAAAAACTAAATTGGGTAAACATAATCAGCTAATGAAACTAATGCAGTTTTTATGGGATTAGATAATGTTTACTTGCCTATTAGTAGTTCCTTATTAACACAGACTGAATTACCTGATGTTAAAGATGCCTTTGTGATTGTTTGTAGAGAAGAATCTCATAAAGGGCTTGGGTCTGGCACAGGGGGTCAAAAACCTACAGTCAATTCTTTTGTGTCTAAAACCTTTGAAAATCAAACCAAAAATCAAAACAGGAATAATAATGGTTTTAGTAATCAAAATGCTTCTAATAATCAAAACAATACTTTTAATAATTAAAACAATTTTGGTTCTAATAATCAAAATAACAAAGGTCTATATAATTCCTTGAACTGTAAGAATTATAGAATGAAAGGTCACACCATTGACTAGATGTTTTGAGATTATTGGATATCCAAATGGTTTTAAAAGAAATCAAAATAGGAAAAATTCTTCTAATGACAAAGGGTGTTCTAGTAATAATGTTGATGTTGAGTAAAACTCTTCTAGTATGCCCTTTACAAGTGATCAAATTGCTAAATTGATGAGTCTCATAGGAGATAAACCTAGTAACGGAATCCATGCCAATATGGCAGGTATACAGTGTTCCTTTTTCAATGCTAATGTCTTCTTTTATAATAATTTATATAATTTATTTAACGCAAACATTAAAGCTAATGGGATTAGCTATAATTTTGGTTGGATAATTGACTCAGGAGCAAACCAACATATTACTTCAAGTACTAATAATATGACAGATGTTATTGATATTTCAGAATTATATATATTACTGTTGGTCACCCAAATGGTACAACTCCTAAGATAATAAAGGTTGGAAACCTTAGATTAACTAGTAACATAGTACTTTTTTATGTGTTGGTTAAACCTGAGTATTATGTTAGCCTGTTGTCTGTCAATAAGCTGTTCAGGGATAGTAAACTGCATGTTGGTTTTGATGAATATGAATGTATCATTCAGGATTTGAAAAGGGAGAATATTTGGTAGTGAGGTTGGAGGCCTTTATGTGTTTAATACTAAATTTAAGACCCCAAATTTCAAAAGCAATAACAGTTTCTTTTGTTTTAATGTTTCTAAAGGCATTTGGCATAACAGACTTAGTCACCCTTCAGACCAAGTCCTGTCTATTCTGAAATAGGCTAAGTATTGGTAAACCAACTCATGCCATGCCTTGTGAAGTTTTTCACGAAGCCAAACAAGTGATAAAACCCTGTCCCCTAAGTGAACATAAGTCTGATTCATTAGGGAGTCTTATCCACCTTGACATTTGAGGACCCTATAAAGTCACAACTAGAGATGGATTTAAGTATTATTTTTTTAACTGTGATTGATGACTATTATAGGGTAGTATAGGTTTATTTACTCATGCCATGCCTTGTGAAGTTTGTCACCAAGCCAAACAAGTGATAAACCCCTTTCCCCTAAGTAAACATAAGTCTGATTCATTAGGGAGTCTTATTCACCTTGACGTTTAAGGACCCTATAAAGTCACAACTAGAGATGGATTTAAGTATTATTTTTTTAACTATGGTTGGTGACTATTATAGGGCAGTATGGGTTTATTTACTAAAAACCAAAGATGAAGTGTATGATCACTTTTTTAGTTTTGTAAAACTAATTGCCACTTAGTTTTATAAAAATGGTAAAAATCATAAGATCTGACAATGGAACAGAGTTTGTTAATATTAGAATGACTAATTTCTTAACAAATAGTGGTATAATTCATTAAACTAATTATGCTTATACCCCTTAGCAAAATGGGGTTGTTAAGAGGACACATATACATCTACTAAATGTTGCCAGAAGTCTAATGTTTCAAGGGGGAATACCTTTATGTTTTTGGTTTGAATGCATCCTAACTGCCACATACTTGATTAACAGGCTACCCTCTTCAGTGTTAAATGGAAAATCTCCTTTCTTTAAATAATTTGGTAGGGAACCATCTCTCTCTTACTTAAGAAGCTTTGGATGTTTGTGTTTTAGTAAAATATTGAATGAAAATAATAAATTTTCTCAAAGATTAGAAAAATGTATTTAATTGGTTTTTCAAGTGTAAAAAAGGCTTACAAATAGTTGATCCTTGAAAACAGAAGTATTTTTTTATTCTAGGGATGTCAAGTTTTATGAAACAATCTTTCCTGATAAAATGAGTTTAGTAAAAGACAAGTGTTTTGTTAAAGATAGTTCTGAGTTAAAAATATTTTCTGAAAATGATGAAGTAACTAGTCATAAAATCTTCTTTGATGATTTTCAAACTGATAGTCAAGCTTCAAGTCCCAATGATGATGGTAGAGAGCCATCTGGTAGCAACATTAGTCCTGAATCTGAATCAGATGATACTGCAAAGGAGCAGTCATCTGATGATGATCAAAGATCAGTGCAGATAGGTGAAGAAGAATTCTCTAAAGGCAATGCTTTTGAAAATAATGATGTTCCTACTAATCTGTTTGACACTGGAGAGAGTAACACCCCTAGAAGGTCTAGTAGGCGGTGAAAACTACCTCCTAAACTAAATGATTATGTGCTTAACAGCAAGGTTAGATATGGCCTTGATAGATTTGCTAATCATACCTGATTGTCTGTTGAAAACTGTGGGTTTATTGCTAATATTAATCTGTCCTTTGAACCCAAGTCTTATGAGGAGGCTGTTCTTGATAAGAATTGGGCTCAGACTATTAATGAAGAGATAGAGGCTTTGTATGAAAATAATTCTTGGGCCCTTGTTTAGTTACCTACGAATAGGAAAGCTATAGGGTCTAATTGGTTTAAAAAATAAAACATAAGTAAACAGGAGAAATTGATAGATACAAAGCCAGGTTGGTTGGCAAGGGGTTTAACCAGAGAAAAGGTATAGAATATGAAGGGATCTTTAGTCTTGTTGTTAAAATAAGGAATGTCAGGTGTTTGATTAGTTTAGATGTCCAAAAAGGTTGGTGCTTGTTTCAGTTAGATGTTAACAATGCCTTTTTATTTAGCACTCTTAATGAGGATGTGTACATGTTTCCACGACCAGAATACTTTGATAAAAATGAAACAATAGTTTGCAAACTAAAAAAGTCTCTATATGGTGTCAAGCAGGCTCTCAGACAATGGAGTAATAGTTTTTCTAAAGACTTAGTTGAAAATGACTTTAAACAAAGTAGACATGATCATTCCTTATATACAAAAGAATCTGGTGGTAGCTTTGTTTCTCTATTGGTCTATATTGATGATATTGTGTTAACTGATATTAATGAAATCAACAAAGTTAAAACCTTTTTGAAAAGTAAATTCAAGATTAAAGATCTTGGTGAACTCAAATATGTCCTTGGCATTGAGGTCTTAAAAACTAAAAAGGATGGGTTGTGTTTGTCCTAAAGAAAGTACCGCTTAGAATTATTACATGATTATGGATTACTGCTATGTAAGCCTGTCTCAACACCTTTGCCTCAGAATATAATATTAGCTCATAAAGAACCTGAGGATGACAAGTTACTTAAAAATATTACAAATTTACAGAGACTTGTAGGAAAGCTGATATATTTTACTCTAACTAGGCCAAATATTTCATACTCTGTGCACTGTCTAAGTCAACACATGCAAGCTCCCTTACAGTCTCCCATGTACCTTGACTTAAGGGTTCTGAAGTACCTAAAAGGTGCTTCAAGGTCTGGTGTGAACTATGAGAAATCTGAACATATGTCATTAAAAGTGTATGCTAATTTTGACTGGGCTAAGTGTCTTGTGACTAGAAGATCAGTCTCAGGATACTTTGTGTTCTTTAATGGTTGTATGGTTTCATGGAAAAGCAAAAATCAAGCTATCTTGTCCAAATCTTCTACTAAAGCAGAATATAGGTCAATAGCAGCTGCTACTTGTGAAGTAATGTGGGTTATGAATAACGTAAAGGATCTAAAGATAACAAACTTACTTACTGCTGAGCTATATTTTGATAACAGTGTGGCAATTCAGATTTCTGCAAACCCAGTAATGCATGAAAAAACTAAACACTTTGATGTGGATGTTCACATCATAAGAGAAAAAGTGGCTTCAGGTTTAATTAAGACAGCAAAAATTGATTTTGAAAATCAAACTACCGATATTTTCACTAAAGCCTTGGGCTTTCCTTAGCATTGTTTTTTAGTAAAAAATTTAACCCTTTTGAACATGTATACAAAACCAGCTTAGGGGGGGGGGTGTTGGAATAACAATCTAATTTTGTTATGTGCAAACTATAGGGGCTAGTTATGTAAGCTTCCTAAAGTAGTTTGCACTATGTCTAACGTTTAGTTTTGTTTATACATGTATCAATTCTACAGGGACTAAAGTGGATTCAAAAAGCCAATTAAAGCTCAACCCTAGCTCTGGCATTCTTATCCTCTCATTTAGTCTTTCATATCATCTCTCTCAAAATTTGATCATTAAGATCTGTTTAAGTTGTTTGTTAATCCTCGTAATCGTGTGATTATAAGTTGTGTGTGTGAGTTCTTGTATTTTAAAGTAACACCCATTCGGGGATTACTCAGATTTCTATTGTATTTGTATTGGGTAGCACTCGTTTGAGGACAACATTTTTTATTCTCTTAATAAAATAAAGGGGTGGTTGGTTGAATAGATCGCGAGGTGTTAATTTTTACCGTAAATATAGAGCCGTTTGAATTTGGAAATACATTGTAGTTACATTCCTATCTCAACGGAATTGCAAATGATATGTCAATTGGTTATTTAATGTTCTGTGTAAGAGGGTTGGTATATGTTAGGTGCAAAAAGATGGGTTAATGGCATGTAATAGCAACATACTTTCTCATTTGTGCCATTATCAGATACGAACACAAAAAAGTACCACAATACCCATCTAACTTTGTTTGTTTTCTGTGTATATCAATAACTTTACCTTTTTTACCTACAAAATTCATGTCATGTAATACATGTACATGTCACGTCACCTTTTTTACCTAATTATGGTAAACAAAGTACAAAAGTGACGAGAAAGAGAGATCCTTAAGAAAAGAGGTGATGTTTTTTGTTTGTGTGTAAACCCTAAATTTCAACCCTTACAATATATATATATATATATTATATATATATATATATATATATATATATATATATTATATATATATATATATATATATATATATATATATTGTCAGAATAATCCCTTTAGTTATGCGGCCTTGATGATTTTGACCCTTAACTATGCCTTAATGACATAATCTACCCTAACTATAATTTGACAGATATATGATGAAAAATAACTGTCATAACAACATAATATCTCTGGGATTGTGGTTTTCCTGTATTCTGTCATATAAATTCTCTCTTAATCAAACACCATAACTTGAGAGAAATCCCTCTATTGGATTGGTGACTTTACTACCGGAATCGATGAACCCTTACGTTATGGCTTCATCATCAAACCCTAATCATCATTCGGTTCTATCATCAAGTAAGTTCTTCTTTGATGTTTTTGTTATAATTTAATGAGATTGATCATGGACATTTATAATTAATCTAACATGTCGTATCAGAGCTATTTAATCTCATGAATTATTATTGATTTAAAGATCATATCATAAACAACTGTATGCATTGAAAAGAAACGAAAATTAGAATACTGTTTTGATATCAATTGTTGGTTGAAACATGTATCTTTAATAGGTTAATTCTTTAATGAGTCAATTTTGTGAGTCAAACGCTCAAAGGACACAATGAATTTATTTAACTCAATAAGTGGATAGTTTCTAGAACTTAATAAATAAATTTGTGAACCAATATTATATGTCTTTGGTTTATGCAAATCTGTAGTTGATGATGAATCATTGATTATCGTATCATGCTTTATGTATGTAAAAGAAACAATAATAAATTATGATGTGTTATGCTTTCTCACATTAATTTTGCAAAAAGTTATCTCATACATGAAACTCCGATGTATAATTATGATATGATATACATTTATTTGCTTTATGTACTTCCATGATTTATTATGCCTATTTATATGTACCACATAATATTGGTGGTTAAAGAAATTATTAAGGCTTCAATTACTAAACTTGTTGAATCTGTCATATGGTAACTTTTATATTAATTTAGATGATCAAACCAACGAATAGTCATTTAGTTTAATATACGAGTTTATTTATGCCATATGATAAAATTGTTCTTGTTATCACTCAATGAACCCAACGGCTATTTGTTTGATAACTTGAACAATGAAATATATATTAGCCTAATTAGCATATATGCCGCGTTTCTGCCCAACGGTGATATGCGATATGTATGTCTGCTTATTCTAATTAAAGATGTCTAATGGTTTAATTGTCAACTAAGCCAACGCAGGGTTAATAATTAGGCAAAACATCTTATATACCTATTATTTTGGTGTTTCATGATAGGTTTATCCTATAACTGATATGCTTCCCTTTACATATATATCTCATTAATTCCTTTAGTTTTACCTGAGCATACATTTAATTTTTAATCTATGACAGCATCTACCTTAATTTCCAATACGATTTCCTTGTACGGAATTGAACCCTTAACTGGTACTAACTTCTCAACATGAAGAGATCAAGTAAAACTCACTCTCAGAGTAATGGATCTCGATTATGCGCTTCGTATTGATCCTCCCACTGCACTTACTGCTGAAAGTACAGTATATTAGAAACGTGCTTATGAACAGTGGGAGCGATCTAACCGTATGTCGCTCATGATCATAAAGAACTTCATACCCGTTGCCATTCGAGGAGCCATTAATAAGAATGCAAAGGAGTACATAAGCTCCATAGAGGAATAATTTAAAGGGACTTGCCAATAAGAGAAAGGGCTCATGGAAGGGCAAAGGTTCAAATGGAGATAATTATACTCCAAATAAAGTCCAAGAAAAATGGTACAAGTACTAGCTTATTCTAAGGCGGTCCAAAATACAAGTTTTGCCATAAGAAAAGGCATACTTAAAAGGATTGTCTAAAATTTAAGGAATGGTTAGCAAAGAAAAGTATATATGAATCCTTTATGATTAATGAATCTTTTAATATCAATGTCCCTATTAATTCATGGTGGATTGACTCTAGATCTATGATGCACATTGCTAATTCTTTATAGCGATTCCGTACAATCCAGAGATTGGAAAGAAACCAACGAACGGCTAAAGTCGGGAATGAAGTTGATTTAAACGTAGAAGCTGTTGGGACCCTTTCATTAATATTGGAGGGCGGCTTTTTGTTTAAATCTATATGGAACTCATTATGTACTGAGCATGACTCGAAACCTAATATCTGTATCTAAACTAATTATTGATGGCTTTATATTTACGTTTGGATACAATAAAGTATATATTAGTTTAATTCCAGAGTTGTTAGTAATGGTTGTCTTAAGGGAAACCTCTTTAAATTATGTTTAGATAATCATTTTTTGGAATCTTTATTATCATTTAACGTTAATGAAAATGTGAATCAAAATAAGACAAAACAAGATACAGAAACCTCATCAAAATTATGGCACTAATATTTAGGCCATATTTCACGAGACAGAATGACTAGACTTGTGAAAGATGAAGTTCTACCTGATCTTGATTTCTCAGATTTTGAAAATTATGTAGAATGCATAAAGGGAAAAATGACAAAAGGAAATAAGAAAGGTGCCACACGAAGTACCGGATTATTAGAACTAATCCATACCGACATATATGGGCCTTTTCTTTCAGGCATTGGTGGTCATAACTCATTCATTACCTTCATTGACAATTACTCGCGTTACATGTACTTGTTCCTAATTAATGAAAAATCCGAATCACTTTAAATGTTTAAAACTTTTAAAGCAAAAGTTGAAAATCAACTAGACCGTAAAAGTATAGTGGTGAGATCGGATAGGGGATGTGAATATTATGGTAGACATACAGATATTGGTCAAGCTCCTAGATCTTTCTTTGACTTTTGTAAAGATCATGGGATTATTAACCAATATACCATGCCGGGTACCCCTCAGCAAAATGGTGTAGCTGAGAGGAGCAATCCCACCCTCATGAACATGGTTCGTAGCATGTTAGCAAATTCAAACCTTCCTAAATTTCTTTGGACTGAGGCATTGAAAATAGTTGTCCACATCCTTAATAGAGTTCCCTCTAAATCTGTTTAAAAAAAACCATATGAAATTAAGACAGGAAGGAAACCCAGCTTACGATATTTGTAGGTTTAGAGATGTCCAGCAGAAGCTAAGTTATACAATCCTCAATCATGAAAACTAGACTTAAAAACCATTAGTTGCTTTTTCATCGGGTACCTAGAACGATCAAAGGGTTACCAATTTTATTTCCCGTCTCATAGTACTAGAATTTTCGAGACACGTCATGTAGAGTTTCTTGAAACTGCTAACAGTGGGAGCGGTTCATTTAGAAGAATAGAACTACAACAGGCTTAGGATGAGACACCTATAATTCATGTGCCCATCCCAATTTGCACGCCACTTGACACCTTGAATGATCACTTAATTGCTCAAGATCATCCAAATAATATCAAGAAAAATGAACCTAACCCTGAAATTAACGTTGAACCACAAGAAACTCAACAACCATTGCGCAGGTCGCAACGAAATAGGCAGCCCACAAACTTTGACAATTACTATACCTATTTGAATAAGGCTAATTTTGACTTAGGGAAATACCCTTTGAGGATACCATTACTTGTGACCAATCAGCTCATTGAAGGGAAGCAATAGAAGATGAGCTGAGTTCAATGAATTACCAAAGGGTACAAAACCTGTTGGATGCAAGTGGATCTATAAGACCAAACTTGACCCAAATGAAAATGTTGAATGATACAAAGCTTGTTTGGTTGCAAAAGGGTATACTCAAAAGGAGGGCGTTGATTATAAATAAACCTTTTCTCTTGTATCAAGAAAAGATTCCCTAAGGATCGTAATGGCCCTTGTAGCTCACTTTGACTGGGAGTTACATCAGATGGACGTCAAAATGGCATTTCATAATGGAGATTTACATGGCCCAACCACATGGTTTTAAATCTAAAGGCCAAGAACATCTAGTTTGTAAACTCAAGAAATCTATTTATAGGCTTAAGCAAGCATCTCATCAATGGTATTTAAAATTCGATGAAGTAATGAAGAAACAAAACTTCATCAAGAATTAAGTAGATTAGTGCGTATACCTCAAGATGAGTAGGATCAATTTTATTATACTTGTACTTTATGTTGATGATATCCTTTTAGCAAGTAATAATATTGATTTGTTGCATGAGTCAAAACGTTTTCTATCTAGAAACTTTGACATGAAAGATCTTGGTGAGGCTTCGTATGTTATTGGAATTGAAATCTACTGAGATCGAGCCAATAGGAAATTAAGATTATCCCAAAAGGCATATATTGAACGCGTACTCACTAAGTTCAATATGCAACATTGCTCTTCTACAGTCGCTCCTATAATTAACGGTCATGTTTTTGGGTCGCATCAATGTCCAAAAACTAAGGTTGAATATGAGGAAATGAAGTAAATTCCTTATGCTTCCATAGTAGGAAGCTTAACGTATGCTCAAGTTTGTACTCGACCCGATATCGCTTATATATGTGGCATGTTAGGCAGGTTTCAATCTAATCCTGGCCTACTTCATTGGAAAGCTGCTAAGAAAGTATTGCGATATTTACAAGGAACCAAAGAGTACAAACTAACTTATACTAGATCCGACAACCTTGAAGTTATTAGATACTCAGAATCAGACTTTGCAAAATGCAAAGACACTAGTACATCAACTTCGGGATATATTTTCAAGCTATTAGGTGGGCCTATTTCTTGGAAGAGTCATAAACAAGTGCTAATGACATCAACAATGATGGCTAAATATGTCTCACTTTATATTGCGACATGAATGTTGTTGTGAAATTTGATCACTTGACTCAAAATTATTAACTCCATTTTAAGGCCCCTAAAGATTACTGCGATAATAACGCAGCCGTAAGTTTCTCGAACAATAATAGTTCAAATGGAGCTAGTTTATACCTCGATACAAAGTACTTATTTGTACGTGAAAGAGTGGAGGAACAACGTATAAATATCGAGCACATTAAAACTAATGAAATGCTTACGGATCCGCTAACTAAAGGTCTACCACCCAAAGTATTTCAAGGCCATGTTGCCAAAATGGGTTTTCTTTAAGACCTTATATAATGTTGTAGTTAGTGCACTATTTCATGATAATGTTTAACTTCAAAAACAACCGCTTTAAGATAATATCCTTCACTATAATGTCTAGTTTGTCTATATTTACTTTGAACTGTGCACACTTATGTTTCATTATAGACAAACATATTTGTACCATATTATTTCATTGTTATTTTGGCTTAATGAAAACATATACTTCAGATTAATACCAATGTTATAATGAATGGGGGTGTCGTGTCAAACGAGACACGTGTGGCTGTATCTTTTTGCTTTGGTGCTATTATAGAATTATGATATTTTCTTATAAACTTGAAACTGGCCAATATAAATTCTCAAATTTATGTATACATCTAAATGGTCCTACAGCCAAGTGGGAGAATGTTAGAATAATCCCTTTAATTATGTGGCCTTAACTATTTAGACCCTTAACTATGCCTTAATGACATAATCTACCCTAACTACAATTTAACAGATATATGATGGAAAATAACTGTCATAACAACATAACATCTCTGGGATTGTGGTTTTCCTGTATTCTGTCAAATAAATTCTCTCTCAATCAAACAACATAACTTGAGAGAAATCCCTCCATCGGATTGGTGACTTTACTACCAGAATCGACGAACCCTTACATTATGGCTTCATCATCAAACCATAATCATCAGTCGGTTCTATCATCAAGTAAGTTCTTCTTTGATGTTTATGTTATAATTTAATGAGATTGATCCTGGACATGTATAATTAATCTAACATATATAACAAAAACAAAACCAAATATAATTTGTTTTCTCTTTAGTCCGTCTCCTGAACCCTTTTTACAACTTCAACCCATAATTTTTTTCAAACCCTTTTTACCCCTTTTTACTTATAATTGTTGTTGGTCTGCCAATGCTATTTTTTGGCTAGCCAAATTGCACCACACACTTTAGTTATTTGTCCCTTCAATGGTAGACTAAGGGATGCTATTGGGTGTTTTTTTCCTTTTAAGTGCGTAGGGTATTTGTAGAACCCACCGGTAACAAATAACATAATATTGGGTTTTTTTGCTAAGAATTGTGTTTTGGTTATTTGGCAAGTGTTGAGGTGACTGCCGACTGCACCTAAATCTATAGGAGCATTCGGTAACATGAGCCATAGGCTACCTTATAGCCCTATAGTTGTGCGACCCTATGGCACCAGCCCATAGCAAATATGAAGTGTTTAAAAAAGTGAATAACAAGTGTAACACTACATTTATAATGAATAGTAAGTGTGAACACTACATTTAGTGTTTTACTATTTATAACACTAAGTTAATATCAACTATAGTGTTAACACTCTAGAAAAGTTTTGTAACTTTTCGCACTAAATTTATCAAAAAAGCACTTTCAGAATATGTTTGGGACTGCTTACTTTTTTTCGTTATTCGCCTTTTTTAGTAGAGAAACATTTTTTTCACCCACATAGTGCTTGCTTTTATGTTTAATAAAAACAAAAATAAAAACAGTTTTTATAAGCTGGTTAGAAGGTGCTTATCTCATGTTACTTATTTGATATTGAAATAAAATCCGAGTGTTAATTGAAGTCATTTGAACAGATATTTTCGGATAAGTTAAATAACATAAATGTCGTGTCATTACAAGTTCAATGATGTTCACATATATTTTTATGAGTTTAGTGACCTCAAGATGCCATAAATTTTATAAGTCTAATATTAGTGGATAAATAGGCCCAAGCCCGATTTGTAGGCTTTAGGTCCTTTAGGGGTTTATTGATGTAATCTTCTATAAATAGTAGTTGATAATAAAGTTATACTTACTGGTTTCATTGTCTAACATAGTATCAGAGCAGGTCTTTGATCCTCAGACAGACCGAGATAGCTATGTTGAGCCGCCTCCCGTACGCCACCCTGTCAAACCCTAATCTTCTCCTCAGAATAAACAATACGTATCCTTAAAACCTATCCATAAAAAAATACCGTTCCAAAAAACCATAAATAAAATATATAAAAAAACCCTATTCGTCGACATGTGAAGACTGGTATTGTTAGTTCACGATTGATAAAACAATCAAGAATATCAAGCAAGGCTATCAAACTCACGAGTTTACACGTAAGATCGTACGATCTTGCGTGCCCACCTGATAAAATAGTGTAGGATCGGTGTAGGATCGCATCATAGGATCGTAAGTAGGATCGTAAACTCACACGTAAGATCGTAAGATCGCGTATCGATACAGGTTTACCAAATTATCAAGTTACTAACTTACTGACTTACATACTTACTAGCCCATTACTTTTATTAGGCCCAAAAAAACAATACGAGTCCGTTGATCTCAGTAACAAGTATTGACGTTTCATTTCAAGATTTTCTAATCAATAAACCTAATTATTTACTTTCCCTAAATTGAAATTACAAGAAACAAATTAGGGTTCTTCTTCTCATGTTCTAGTTACCTAAATCAAAAAAAGTTTCTTCGTGTAATTGTTGTTTTTTCTTTTATCTTTTCATAGTTTTAACTATTAACCTTTAAGTTTTAATTTAGATAGCTTAATTGTAGTGATACTAGTGATGTACTTTGTTTTGAGACGTTTATTACGCATGTTATATAATTTTATTCCGCTAAATCGTAAATGTGACGATTGAAACTTGTCTTTTTTATGTTTTACTTTTACTTTGATATTTTAAATTTGAACTTTGACATTTTTCAGAGGATAATTAATGAAATTATCTTTGATGATGAGTTAGAAATAATAAATTAGTGTTAGACGCATTCGTTATCCTGTTACTTACTATACATGATATAATTGGAGTTAGGAATCTTACAATCTTGATCCGATCTTAAGATCTCGATCTTGCAAAGACAAAAACGATCTCAGGTGGGATCGCAATCTTGACAGCCTTGATATCAAGGATGTCAATGGTCGTATCTGATTTCAAAGTCAGTTTACAATTTTTTTTAAGCATCAAGATGTTTTGTCGAGTGAGGATCTTGGATACGAGTTGTTTTTCTTTTTAGGATGTTATTTGTTTTTAATTGTTTTTTTAAGTTTTGTTTTGTTTTTTTAATTTTTTTTTATGTTGGTGATTTGTTCTAAAGGTCACAAGTTTCTCTTTAAACGTGCAAGGTCACGGACCGTTATTCAAGGTCATGAGGTTTAAGTTGTCGTGCAAGGGTCACGCAGTTTTAGTATCAATTCAAGGTGTCACTGATTTGCTTTTATTGTTTGTTCTGTGCTTCGGTCAACTGTTAGTGCTTAATTACACATACCATTTTCCATTAAAAGCGGACTTAAAAGACTAAAAACACATTGTATTTGTATGTTTTGCATTTGTATTGTGCAGGAAAGAGATATTCAAGAAAAGAACAAAAAGAAAGCCAAAAGCAAACAAAACCGAGCACGGAATGGAAAAGACAAAGTTAAACAAAAGTCAAAAGTCGACCAAGTGAAGAAAATACAGCTTGAGGGACTAAAATTACCAAACCCCAGTTTATTAACAAGAATTAAAAGACAAGGGTTGAAATTGCAAACCGGGCGAAGTTTGCAATGAAGTTAAAAGAAATAAGGGGACAAAGCTGCCAACTTCCCCAAAAGGCTATTTCTCCCGCCCAACAAAACCCAAGAACAACTAGGATGTCTTCCCATACTTTTACCCTGCAAACCTCTCAACACCCTAGATAAATCATTTTAACCACTCCTCTATTTCCCCCAGCTGTATAAAGGCCATGTTGGCAATCCCTCACCATTCTTAAGTATTTTTGATGGCTGTGATTGACTCAAAAGAAGCACAAAAGAAATTGAAGGCTGGGATTTGCTTTAGAATCACCTCTCACAACAAGCACACTTAGTTTTTGTCTCTACAAAAAACACAAGCTGCAAGTCCAAGAGGAGAAGACTTCGGCTATAAATAGAGCCTTTTTGTAAGCCTTGAAAGCAACTAGTTAATCTTAGAATATCTTAGCTTAATTTTCAACATAACTTAGCTTATTTCAGTTCTTAAAGTCAATTACAACTTTTACTTTTAGCTTTGTAACACTTTCAAGTTTCAATGCAAATTTGAGGTTTTAAGTCAATTTACAATTCCAAGTGTTAAGCTTCTTAATTATGTTGTTTTGTGTTCAAAAAAGCTGCTTTAATTAAGTAAATTTAAAAGTTAAGTAGTTAAGAGAAAATCACAAAAATCACTCTAAAATACACCACAGCTAATTTTATGGATGATAAGCCGGTTCTGGATGGGCTTATGGACACTACTAGCTTGTTTTATACAAGCTAGAGCTTGTAGATTCTTTGTTTAACCTGGTTTTGAGCAAGGGTGTTGTAAGTCTCTCTTTTTCTCATTTTTCTTATTTATTGTAGAACTGCTATTTAGTACTTATTTATTACTTATATTTGCTTATGTATGCTTTATTATGATGTTTAGTGCTTATCTTGCTTAGTTGTTAGTTTAAAAATAGTTTGTATCACTTTCTTAATTAGTACTGTTAGTTCATTTGATAAAACTGTTAGTTAAGAGTTAATACTGTTAGATTGATTCAACTTATTTAAGTGCATATTCTTAATTAAAATCTGCTTAAAAGTGTCTTATGTTGTTATTTGATAATCTGTTTTTAACAATTTAGGACCAAATCAGCTTGAAATAAAAAGATAAAAATGGACTTTAAGGTGGATTTTTGTGAACCACAGTACTAACACTAAGTTAGTACCCTGGCCAGTGTTTTTCATTTTTCTTATTGGATTTTAAAGCTGCAGTACAACATCAACACTAGCAGTACTAACTCCAACTCCAAGTTAGTATTGGGCATTTAAAACAGTTTTAGTACTGGTTTGGATTCATTATTTCTTATTAGCTTAATGTTTCTGCTTATTTAAGATTTCCTTAGCTTTTTAGAGTAGATTAAGCCATTTTCGTTTACTATCTTTAGTAGAGCTTACTTTAGCTTATTTTGCCTTTTCATAATAATTCTAAGAAGTTTATCGAGTATTGTAACTTTTAGCTATATCTCCATATCTAGTGTTATTGAAGTTTGCTGTATCTTTATACTGATGTGCTTATAATGGATAGTTATAATCTATGTTATAGCTTATTTTGCTTATTTCGAGTTCATTGTGTTTTTTTAAAGTAAGGCTAGCAGTACTAACTATAAAGGCTAGCAGTACTAACTCCAAGTTAGTACTGATGTTAAATACTGCTAGTACATCTTTGTTAGTACTTCTGAGTTTATCTCCCTTCATAGCTTAGCTTAATTAGCATGCTGAATTTGCTAGTTTTAAGAGTTAAGTACTAGCTATAGGTTTAGTCTTAAAGTATTATTTTGAGCAAATTGTGTGTACATAGTTTAAAAATGTATTAAAGTGATTTTTACATTATCTTGAGCTTTTATGCTTGTTTCATCTTATTGTTCCTTGTTTATTCTTTATTGTGAGAACAAGCTTCTAGGTTTAGTGCCCAATCATATCCAAATCCATTTTCATATTCAGACACACAGTCAATTATCAATTTCGATCAATTCGATTTTCCATTAGCCTCCGTAGTGACAAAACGACCCGGAAACACTCTAAACTACTTGTCGGTTTTCATTGATTAGTGTATCCTGATCCTTGTTATATATTTATATATGTTTATATTTATTTATATATAAAAAGGAGTGAGAATACGCGGAGTCAAATTTTGGCGCCGCTGCCGGGGACGCTGTGAAAAACGATTATCGTTACGTTTGACAATTTGTGTTTGAATCTGTGAATATTTTTTTCAAAAAAATATAAAAAGTACAAAATATTTTTTATTTTTTTATTAGTATAATTATCATATAAAAACAAAAGAAAAACCAAAAATATAAAAGCATTGTCCATAAAAAAGAAATAAAATTCACAAATTGGTAAAAATACCAAAATATAATATTCTCAATTGAGGTATTATCATAATAACTTCCGGTGAACTTGTTGGTTCCCAAACCTCGAAGCAAAAGAATTAAAAACTTGCGCCATTTGTATGACTCTTACGACGTACGGCTCACCTTGAAAAGTTAACTAACTATAAGTGGGCATAGGGGAGGGTTGTTCTAAGGAACTACTACCCGAAAGGAGATAATAGCGGTCTTCGATCACTATTCCCTACTCCTCCGCTCTTCACAATCGTATGTGCGATATATAACTTTTTGTGAAGAGCTACCGAGAGAAGTAGAATTATTGGTTGAAAGTTTCTTATCTCATTTTCCTTTATAAATCATTGTGAATAAATCATTGAAAAACAAAAAAAAATTAGTAGAATTAAATTTTTCTTTACTAAAATTTCTAATTTGTCCTATGGCGCGAGCTCGTTCTCAAGCCCGTAACGTCTACAAGTCATGCGCTATATTCCGATCTATCTACATTCTTTGTTGAGTCCACCAAATTCTTAAGAAACCAAATAACCATCAAGAAACTTTCAATCCACGCCATAGTTCGATGACCGATAATCGTACTATGGTCCAATTGTGCTAAGAAGCACCCACCTAGGGTTACGAGGATGCAATCGTTGTTCCCGAGATCAAACGCAAACACATTTGAGATCCAAGCATGGTCCTACTTAACCTAGTTCAAAACAAGCAAATTTATTGACACGATAAAGAAGAACCAACAAGTGCTCCACATCCTATATTTCAACAAGATCACTTCTACGATGAGTTTCGAACGTCCCAAGTACGTCGGTTAAGCGTGTCTACATAGCTTTCCTCATTTTCCCCTCGAGGGAAGCAGCCCGGATTTGGCTTAGAAAAAGAAACCCCCTCAATCGATTCTTACATGGGATGATGCTTAGAGAGGGGGGTGTCCGAAGAATTCATTAACAAATTCTTTTCTCATTTCTAAAACAACAAATTCTTAGAAATGAAATCACGAAGATTTCAGCAAAGACACTTGACTAATCAATTTTATGAAGCATGAGAACCGATTCAATGATCTTCTTAGGCATGCCCCGCATCATGGGGTTTTCAGAATTGCATCAACGAGCGATATCTTTAGTACTATAATGCATTGAACACAAATGATCAAGATTCATTGAATTCCGCCGCGGGTGATAACTTTTTGGATAAAATGCCTCGAGAATGCCTAAAAATCATCGAGAGCAAATCCAAAGTTTGCAATTCACAAAGCAACCCCATTGTTGCTAAAGTGAGTGCAAGCACTTCCACCTTCGGTATCTCTCCCGATGTATCCGAACTCAAAGATATGATCAAAGCATTGCTCCTTGATAAGCAAAATCAATCCCAAGCTCCCGCTCACCAAACTCCTGCGTCCGTAAAAGCGGTCGAGGAAAGTTGTGTGACTTACGGTGGAGCTCATTCATATCAAAGTTGTCCCGCCACCGATGGCAATGTGTATCATGACAATATTCAAGCTTACGTTTCTCAAGCCGTTGCGGCTAATTTCAATCAGGGAAGTACCAGTGCCCGACCTCCAATGGTTGCAAACCAAATTCGACCTCTCGGTTTTCCACCTATGCAAAACCATCAAAACAACCAAAATTGGGGGATCAATTTCAATCAAAATCGGGGGAACAATTTTAACCAAAATCAGGGTAATAATTTTAGTCAAGGACCAATTTACCAACCCCAGGTTAATCAACACCAGCTTATCAAGCTCCTGTTTACCAAGCTCCCGCTTCTCGGACACAAGGTGTGTCTAAGACCTATTTTGATAGCTACGTAAAGGCTAATGATGCGGTTATGAGGAACATGCAAAACCAAAATCAAATTTTGCAAAACCAAGGTCAAAACCTGCAAGCTCAATTGAACAACTTGGCTACTTCAAACCAAAGGGTTGAAAGTATGCTTAGTAACTTTATCAAAATGAACACCACCTCTACTTCAGGTTCGGAAACTCTCCCAGGTAACACCATTACCAACCCGAAGGAAGATTTGAAAGGTATCACCACCCGAAGTGGTGTTGCATATCAAGGACCCGCGATTCCCTCTACTTCATCTTCTCCTCCAAAAGAAATGAATCGTGATACCGAGGTTACAAAAGGCACAATGCTTCCTACTAATAACGGAAGCACCGAAGACGTACAACCTCTAGTTATTCAAGTCCAAACTTAAAATCCAACTTCCAAGCCAGTTGTTGATCCCGTTAGTGCTCCAATGCCTAACCAACGAATATCAATCACATTTCCTTCAAGAAGAAATAATGAAAGACGTCATGAAAAAGCTAACGACCAAATTGAAAAATTCTACAAAATCTTTAGGGATTTAAGTTTTGAAATTAGCTTTACGGATGCCTTGATGCTTATGCCAAAATTCGCCTCGACTCTAAAAACTTTAATCGGAAACAAAGAAAAGTTGAGTGAAATAGCTAGAACTCCATTAAACGAGAATTGCTCAGCGGTCATCCTAAACAAGTTACCAAAAAAACTTGAAGACCCTGGCCGATTTCTTATTCCATGTGAATTTTCAGGGATTAATACATGTAATGCCTTGGCCGATCTTGGCGCAAGCATTAATCTTATGCCATATTTCATCTAGAAAAATCTCTCTCTTCCCGAACTAACCCCAACTTTGCATGACGCTAGAGCTAGCGGACCGTTCGATCTCTGAACCGATCGGTATCGCTGAAGACGTCTATGTAATGGTGGGAAAGCTCCAATTTCCTGCAGATTTCGTAGTCGTCGATTTTGAGCCCGACCCCCGAGTACCTTTAATCCTCAGGAGGAGTTTCTTAAAGACCAGTCATGCATTAATCGATGTATACGAGGGTGAAATAACCCTTCGTGTTGGCAAAGAGGCCATTACATTCAATCTGGACCAGACTTCGAGATACACGGCTAATTACAATCATATGACGGCAAACCGAATTAACGTCATTGATATGGCTTGTGAAGAATACTCTCAAGAAGTTCTTGGTTTTGCAAATGTGATCTCAAGTGGCAATCCCACTCCTTACTATGATCCAATCGTCTCTACTTCCCCTCTGACTTTAACTCCATTCGGGGACAGTGACTTTCTCCTTTTTGAAGAAGCCGACTCTTTTCTTGCTATAGAGGATGATCCAACTTCACCAAAAGTTGATCCAACATATTATGACCCTGATGGGGACATACTTCTCCTCAAAGCAATTCTTAATAGTGAACCATCACCACCTCTTCAAGGAAATTATTTTCCTGAGACTCGAAAAGATCTTAAAATTTGTGAAGTAAACAATGAAAAATTTTTAATTAATGAGCCCTCTGAGGTTGAACTCAAGGACTTGCCACCTCATTTAGAATATGCATTTCTGGAGGGTAACAACAAGTTTCCCGTCATAATTGCAAAAGACTTGAAGGATGAGGAAAAGGCAGCTCTTATCAAGGTTCTAAAGTCCCACAAGTGAGCCATCGCTTGGAAACTCTCCTATATCAAGGGTATTGATCCAGAGTTTTGCACTCACAAAATCCTTATGGAAGAGGAATACGAACCAACAGTTCAGAGTCAAAGACGGGTAAACCCAAAGATCCACGACGTCATCAGAAAAGAGGTTGAAAAACTTCTTGACGCCAGATTAATTTATCCAATCTCTGACAGTCCATGGGTAAGCCCGGTACACTGTGTACCAAAGAAGGGTGGCATAACCATCGTCAAGAATGATGATAATGATTTGATACCAACTCGATTGGTCACAGGGTGGAGAGTGTACATTGACTACCGAAAGTTGAATGAAGCCACCCGAAAAGACCACTTCCGATTGCCCTTCATGGATCAAATGCTCGAAAGACTCGCGGGAAACCAATACTATTGTTTCCTCGATGGCTTCTCAGGGTACTTTTAGATTCCCATTGACCTGAAGGATCAAGAAAAGACAACATTTACTTGCCCATACGGAACATTTGCCTACCGCCGCATACCTTTTGGGCTATGTAATGCACCCGGCACGTTTCAACGATGCATGATGGCAATCTTCCATGACATGATCGAAAAAATAATGGAAGTGTTCATGGATAACTTCTCGGTCTTCAGAGATTCTTTCTCTACATGCCTATCCCATTTTGAAAAGATGTTGAAATGGTGTGAAGACACCAATTTGTCCCTAAATTGGGAGAAAATCCATTTTATGGTTAAAGAAGACATTGTTCTAGGACACAAAATTTCTAAGTCAGGAATTGAGGTCGATCGTGCTAAAGTTGAAGTCATAGCCAAGCTCCCTCACCCGACTACTATGAAAGGTGTCCGTAGCTTTCTTAGGCATGCCGGTTTTTACCGACGTATCATACAAGACTTTTCAAAAATTGCCCGTCCAATGACCCACTTGCTTGAAAAGGAGACTCCATTTTTCTTCTCAAAAGAGTGTATCGAATCCTTTAATACACTTAAAAGAAAATTGAACGAGGCTCCGATTTTGATTGCTCCCGACTGGGACTTACCCTTCGAACTAATGTGTGATGCAAGCGACTTTGCAATTGGGGCAGTCCTAGAGCAACAAAAGAACAAGCATTTCCAACCAATTCACTATGCCAGCAAGACAATGTCTGAAGCTCAAGCATACTACACTACGACCGAAAAAGAATTACTTGCCGTAGTGTACGCTTTTGAGAAATTCCGGTCATATCTCGTTTTGTCCAAGAACATAGTATATACCGATCATTCTGCTATTAAGTATCTCTTTGCTAAAAAGGATGCTAAGGAAAGATTAATGCAGTGGATCCTTTTGCTTCAAGAATTCGATGTTGAGATCTGAGACAAAAAAGGAGCAGAAAATCTTGCCGCCGACCATCTCTCCAGACTTGAGAACCCTCACCAAAATGAGTTCGAGAACAAAGAAATCACGGAAACATTTCCACTCGAAACACTTAGATCGGTTGCTCTTCGTGATGATAGTACCCCATGGTTTGCTGACTTTGCAAACTACCATGCGGGGAACTTCATTGTCAAGGGAATGTCGTCCTAACAGAAAAACAAGTTTTTCAAAGATGTCAAACATTACTTCTGGGACGACCCCTTTCTATTCAAGATCTGTGCTGACCAAGTAATTAGGCGTTGTGTTTCGGGGCAAGAAGCTTTTGACATTCTTAAAGCTTGCCACAGTGGACCCACCGGGGGACACTACGGTGCCAATTACACCACTAAAAAGATCTTCGATTTAGGATTTTATTGGCCCACGATCTACAAGGATGCCTACGACTTTGTCACCCGATGTGACATTTGTCAACGTCAAGGAAAAATTTCACAACGTGATGAGATGCCACAAAATTCCATCCAAGTTTGTGAAATCTTTGACGTTTGGGGCATTGACTTTATGGGGCCATTCCCATCATCCAAAGGCAACAAATACATCCTCGTGGCCGTTGATTATTTATCAAAATGGGTTGAAGCAAAAGCGCTCCCCACCAATGATGCCCGAGTTGTTTGCAAATTTCTTAAATCTCTCTTTGCCAGATTCGGTGCCCCTCGTGCAATCATAAGTGATCGCGGAACCCATTTTTGCAATGACCAATTTGCAAAGGTCATGCTTAAATACGGAGTCACTCATCGTCTCTCCACCGCGTATCATCCACAAACAAGTGGACAAGTTGAGGTATCCAATCGTGGTTTGAAACGAATTCTTGAAAGGACCGTGGGCGAAAATCGTGCCTCTTGGTCGGATAAATTAGATGACGCACTTTGGGCTTTCCGCACAGCTTACAAAACACCCATCGGGTGTACTCCATACAAGTTAGTGTACGGGAAGGCATGTCATCTTCCGATTGAGCTCGAGCACAAAGCTTACTGGGCCCTTAAGCATACAAACTTTGACCTGAAAACCGCTGGTGACCATAGGAAAGTTCAGCTGAATGAACTTAATGAGCTCCGTGATGAAGCTTATGAGAACTCTTTGATCTATAAAGAAAAGACAAAGAGGATTCACGACTCTAAGATCAAGAACCGCGTTTTCAACGTCGGTGATCGAGTCCTCCTCTTTAACTCTAGATTAAAGATTTTCTCAGGAAAGCTTAAAACCCGCTGGTCAGGACCATTCACTATCACACAAGTTTTCCCGTACGGCACCGTCGAGTTATCCCAAAACTCCGGGCCAAACTTCAAAGTGAATGGTCATCGTATTAAGCACTACTTTGGAGGGGACGTACCACAATTGGTAGTCCCGGATCTCCAGACATTCCCCAATGTCCAATAAATTCAGGTGACGGGTCAAGCATAGCGACCTTAAACAAGCGCTTCGTGGGAGGCACCCCATGCTTATCGTAGTATTGTGTAGAAATGAATAAGTGTTTTCTTGTTGTGTGGAGGCTCGCCTCTTCCATTACCCGTGTTTCGTGTTTGTGTTGTTAATTGTCCAGGATTGCCCGGATTGTGAAGACTCTCGTGCTTGCAGTTTTGCCTTCAGAGTTTCACATCCTCAGCTTCATTTTGGGAATCCAGTATCCAAATCTAATCGACTAACGTTTTATCTTTTGGCACACTTCATAAACGGCCTTAGATTTACGTAGGTACCCCTTTCAAAACATCGAGGACGATGTTTAGTTCTAGTATGGGGGGATCTTCGATTTGATTTTGCCTGCAGCCGTTGTTGTCACGTAATCCCGTTTTTACCACCAAATTTTTGCAAAAATACCAAAAAAATGAAAAAAATTTAAAAATTTTCAAAAATAAAATAAGTGTTTTGTCACAGTTTCGACTTTCCTAATGGGTAGAATGAGAATAATTTTTGACTCGATCGGGCGTGTTGAGCCCTAGCTAGTTCCTCAACTTACCGCTTGTAGGCTAAGCTTTCACGAATTCTGTGTTTCGAATTTTAATAAGGTGAAGAACAAGAAGTGATAGAGTTAAATATAAGTTTATGTGCTGAGCAAGATTCTTCTAAAACTTATATGAGTAACTTGTGGCTTTTTCTCCCATTAGCTTCTAATCCACCTAATCATACGTGCTCATTTCAATTCAACTAAGTCAATCGATGTTTTTAGAAAAAGCTTCAAATTTGTAACTTGATTCTTTAAAGCGAGGTTTTTCTGTTCTTAGTAATTTGAAAGTTAAAATGCCAAAGAAGCATGAATGAAATATGAATGCAAAAATGCATGAATATTGAAATTATGCCAATGAAGCATACATTTGAGTATATGGAGCAAGTAAAAGATGTGTCGTGATATCCCACTCCGCTAACCACGAGGTGGGGGTTCAAACTAAGACATCTTTACTTCTAGGGATTTGGTGTGTTGTGATATCTCACCAGGAAGCGAGGTCTAGGTGAGGGTTCAAACTAAGACACCTATCCTTAGCCATATTAGGAAGAAGGTGTTGATGTGATTTCCCACTACGCTAGCAACGGGGTGGGTTTTCAAACTAAGAACACCGGTCGTTGGTTGTGATATCCTACTAGGGAGCGAGGCCTAGGTAGGTGTTCAAACTAAGCAACGCATTCCTAGCTTTAAGAACTTATGATTATGATGATGAAGATGTTGCAAAAAGTTCTACAGTTAAAATTTTCGTTCTTTAAAATCAAGTTACAAGGTCCTAATAAGTTGTTGCTTTGAGTCGTGATTCATCTTGAATTACGACTATGAAAATAAGTTGATCTATGGTTGAGTCGAAATGAGTACACACATTTAAATCATATATCCATGTTTGGGAGTTAAAAGTTCACAAGTCATAAGTATGAGTGCTTAACATTTAGACTTATATTGACAAATGATCTTGTTTAATTGCTTGGTTTGGATCTAGTGAAAAATCGGGGACGATGAATTTATCCGTCAGGACTTTCGTAGATTATTCTACGGGCGCTTTTCATTCTATGATCCCAGTGTTTATAAAATAAAGGAAGTAGAGCAGGTAGTAAAGAAAAGAAAAAGGAAAATCCAAAAATATTTAGGGATAGTTAGTGTATATATAAAAATGGTGAAAACGGGACTTGTCAAAACTATTGATTCTTTTGTTTCCCTTGACGAACACTTTGCTACTTTTCGAGACAATTAGTCGAGGGGATTCAAGATTCTTAGTTTTCCTGAGTGTTTACTTCATAACATTGCGTGAGGACACGGCAATGCCTTAGTATGGGGGATTTTGATATGTGTTTAATTACACATACCATTTTTCATATTAAGCGATCCTAAATGACTAAAAACGTACCAAAAATACATTGTATTTGTTTTGCTTTTGTATTGTGCAGGATACGGATATTCAAGAAAAGGACAAAAAGAAAGCAATAAATCCAAGCATTGAATGGAAAGGGCAAAGTCAAAAGTCATCAAAATAAAGAAAATGCAACTTGAGGGGATAAAACTGCCACGTCTAAAGTTGTATTACAAAGTTATAAGAAATTCGGGAATCAGAAGTTGCAAACCGGGTAGAGATTAACATTAATTATACAATCATGAGGGGAAACAAACTTCCAACAACCCTAAAAATCTTCTTATCCCGCCCCAAAATCCAGTTACCAACAAGTATGTCCGCCCCATACTTCTTCCTGCAAAACCACTTCTCATCCCTAGCTAAAATCATTATCCACCCTACTAAACCCCCCCCCCAGTTTGTATAAATGCGATTTTTGCAATCCTAACCTTTCCCCAAAAGCTTTTCGATGGCTGAGATGTCCACCAAAGAAGCTCAAAAAAATCAAAAGGCTGGGATTTGTTTTAAGTCTCGCCTCACACAACAAGCACACTGTTTTTACTCTAAAAAGAAGCACAATCAGCAAGTCCAAGTACTTCGCTATATATAATAGCCTTTTGAATAACCTTTGAAGTACCTAGTTTTTTATGAGTAATCTAGAATTTAGTTTTTAATTTAATTTTCAAGTTTTTAACTAGTTTAAAATTCACAAAAGTCATTTACACTTTTTAAACTTTCAGCTTTGTAACAACTTTCAAGAATTAATGCAAGTTTGGAGTTTTTTAAGTCAATTTACAATACCAGTGTTAAGTTTCTTAATCATATTTGTTTTGTGTTCAAGAAAGCTCCTCAACCAACAGCTTACTCATAAAGCTATTTTCAGGTAAAGTATAAACAAAAAGTTAAGTAGTGAAGAGAAAATACAAATATAACTCCAAATATACCACAAGCTTAAGTTTATGTATGATAAATCCCAGTTCTGGATGGGCTTATAGTACTCTTACTAAGCTTGTTTTATGCAAGCTAGAGCTTGTAGATTCATTATTTGACCCTGTTTAGAGCAAGGGTTTTGTAAGTCTCTCTCTTTTTCTCATTATTCTCACTTTCTGCAGAACTGTTTTAGTGCTTATTTTGCTTAGTACTGTTAGTTCATTTGTTAAAACTGCTAGTTATAAGTTAACACTGCTAGGCCATTTCAGCTTCTTTAAGTGCTTATTCTTGATTGAAAGTTGCTTATAAGTGTTTTAATTTATTACTTGATATCCGTTGTTAATTAATATAAAGAGAAAAAGATTCTTGAATAACTTTCCAAGAGAATTTGCCAACTAGCGAGTAACTAACTTTTAGTTAGTACTGCAAGTTTACTTTGTAACAGCACTAACTTAAAGCTACCAGTACTAACTCAAGTTAGTACTGCACTAGTCATTTTCGTGGATTTTCAAGGTAGCAGTACTAACTCACACTAATACATATATTAAAATACATACTAACTCCCAAGTTAGTACTGTCTGTTTAAAACTGTTAGACTGGTAGGTTCATTTATCTTATCAGCTTATTATGTCCAGCCAGTTTACGATTCCTGCCTTTTTTTAGAGTAATTAAGCCATTTTAGTTTACTGTCTTCAGTAGAACTTATTTGCCTTTTCAAAATAATTTTAAGAGTTTATCAGTTTTAGTTTTCTAGCTTATTTATCATTTTAGTTTATTCTAAGTGCTTATTAAGGTTAGGTGAACTTCTGTTTTAGCTTGTTTGCTTATTTATTGTTTCTTTGAGTCTTGTTAGCCTAGCAGTACTAACCTTAAGCTAACAGTACTAACTTAAGCCTAGCAGTACTAACTCTAAGTTAGTACTGGTAGTTAATACTGGTATAAATTATCAAGAATCGATAGATAAGTAGAACTGTTTAGTAACTGTGTTAGTACTCAGTTGAGTTAACATTCTAATTTTAGCTTAATTGTTTTTTGTATTTGCTTATTTAGAGTTAGGTTAGCTTATTTAACTTGTCTTAAGTTTATTTAAGCTTATTTGTGTTTTAGTGTTAAAGTTTTAAGTGTTTTTGCCTTTGCTAAGCTTTGATTTTTGTTCCAGTTTATGTTCTTTGTGTAATTTTTATGTGCATTAGCTTTCAGTATTAATTCCCAATCAAGTCCTTATGTGGACAATCAAACACCAATCTCAAATCTCTCCGACTTTCCATTCTGCCTCCGTTGGACATAACGCCCTCGGGAACACTCTAATAACTCTATTCCCCGTTTTTTCTTGATCTCGCGGATCCTGATCCTTGTTGTGTATTTATATTTATATTTACTTATTGATACATAAAAAGAGGGGTGAGTTTGGGCGAGTCAGTAACCGTCCATTGTGTACTCTTGATTTGGATATGGCATACCTGGAATAGATTTCAAAATCTTGTTGTTATAAAGGAGCATGTGTTCAATATAGGTGAGACATATGTTCATCCTTTGTGTATCTGAAAGTTCCAAACCTGCATTTGAGTTTGAGTCAGAATTTAAAGCTTTTTGTGAGATTGATAAAATGGTATGGTATTAAGTAACAAAAATATTGAAGCAGGTGTGATTACAAATAAAAGTTGTATAATTGTTATAACTTGATTCCATAGAACTGACACACTCTCGTTAAATGGCTATTTGTATAAAAGCCAGAACAACTACAAAAGGACGATCTATACGACTTTCATAATTAATACAAAAATTAAGCAATACCTGAGAACAATGAGGCTTGGATATGATAACTCTTTACAGGATTTATCTACTATCTGATTATATTTACATGATTTATGAGAAGGCCAATGTGATTTATATATTGCAACTAAACAGAAGTTAAATGCACAGTTTGCATCAGTTAAAAGAATTAGCAGAGTTTCGATAAAAGGTGTGAGGCCTAAGCAAGAAGCTTTGCAATTCACTTCCTCAGTTCCTCTAAGGGTTGGTCTCGAGATCAATCATGTGACATGCCATTTCTATCTAAAAAAGTAAACTAAAACCGTAGACTTGGGAAATGTAGGATTGTATTCGAAATTATATTGAAAAAAATAAACAACAATCATAGGACAGTATCATATTTTAGTTCTGAAGACTCATGTTATACGTTGCTGCAACAATGTAAAATCTTGGAGCAAATCTATCTTTTTGCATAACATACAACATATTTAATTTATCATCTCTGCATATGCAACCAATATTCATAAAACATTGTTACAATCATATAAGTGTATCTCATACACTACTTCATATTATTACACGTCTAGTTTTATCAGTGGGAAGTGGGTAACAAACTATCTTGGTATATCTATAATGGAGTAATTATTAAAACTATGAACCTAAACTGCTAAACTTGAAGAACCTATTATATATCATGAGACATGTTTTGGGTATATCTCTAGTTGAAGAGGCTATTCTGATATGCAGCACATGGTTCTGCTCCTGCATGTTTTGGCAGTACCTGCTGGTTCAATTTTATGTGTTAAGTTAGTGGTTTTACTCTATGAGTTTCGTGTAATGTTGTGCCAGTTTGACATGGCCTATTTGTTTCTTTCCTGGTCTTTCATTCGTCTTTCAAATATACGTGCAGTTGGGTCTTGTTTTGTGGGTTCGTATCTTTTAAACTATAGAATGTCTTAAGTATTTTTATTCACATTAAGATTATTATTGTTGTACTGATCTTTTGGTAATAATGGTCAGTGTTTAATAAACGTCACATATTATTTAAAACGCAATAAAAGGAAACATACATGCATTGCTATTCTTCTTGCGCTCAACGTTCAACACATCTTCTGCCATAACATGCCATGTTTTTTGCCAAACAACATCTGGACGAGACATACTATCCGTCATGAGGAGCATTACAAAGAAAGAACGAAGATAATCCCCCATTCCCCACAACCTTGCTTCCAATAATCCATCAATGTATTCCGTATCGTCCTCTAAAAGTCCATGTGCGTAGCATGCCTCTCTATACGTTGGATAAACAACATCATCATACTCTTTGAGGTCATCACATCCCATAGGACCTCTTACCTTGTTTAGGAGTATACGTAAATAAAACAGTTCACCCCAATCACATCTGGTCAAGGAACATTGTTTGCAGTTAAATAAACCCATTGTATATTTTGCTACAGATCAATAAAAAAGGTAGTTTATTTTAAAAGTTAGAAAAATACATACCCACAACATCTTGTTCATAGTATTGGTGATGTTCAGGGTCTAACAAACGGTTGTATGGCTTAAGAACAAAGCCATGAGTATTGTTGTCGAAAGGTTCGATCCTGATGACTATGGTTGACTTATAAAAGCTAATCTTATACCTGTGAGGTAACAACGGAAGCCTTCCACCATTCTCAGCAATGCCAAAGTTGGACACGGTATAGCACTGGCCTTACTCAAATAAGGGCTCAAACCTGAACATAAACTCCTTCTTTATGTATACCTGGATGCGGTTGTTCTAAAATTAAGAAAACATGTCAATTACAAAAATGGTATTAGAAATGTTTTGTATATTGTTAAAACATAAGGAAATGAATACCTGAGCATCTTGCAAGACCAGATCTAGACTATAAGGATCATGAGCGGCATTCAATCTGTGTGAATGCCAGATAGAAATACACCTCCTTTGAACAGCTATGTTGTCCAACATAGGCTCAACTTCGCTGATTGGTGTGATTTTCTTATTACTATCCTCTCCTGATATAAAGGGTTAAAAAGATTTGTTACGTTATATTAATTGTCTGCTAACAATAGAAATGTCAAAACTACATACCGTCACAAGTTATGTTTAGTTACAGAGTATAGAAAAACATACATTTGGAAAAACATAACATATAGAAATCTAATAACAATAATTTGTAATCTAAAAACAGGATATATAAAAACAGAATATAAAGCAGAACATACATTTGGAAAAACAGAACATATAAAAATCTAATAACAATGATATGTAATTTAAAAACAGAATATATAAAAACAGAACATAAAGCAAGACATAATTAGGCATCTTATCTTCATCAAATGTAAAAAATCTAATAACAAACATATGGCTTCAAACATAAAAAATGGAGACGATTCGTTCATATAATACACATAATAATTGTAACCTGATTATGATAATTAAAAATTAGACTAACCTCCAGATCCACCAGAACTACCAGACACACCAAAACCCTTTGAACTTCCATAACCACCATATCCACCGCCCTTTCTATAACCCTTAGAACTTCCCCCAGAAGTACCTGCCCCAGGAGTTTTTTGATAACCCATTTTTGAGCTGTAACCCTTAGAACCTCCCCCAGAAGTACTTGCCCCAGGCGTTTTTTGATAACCCATTTTTGAGATACGTTTTCCTGAGAAGTTGTTCATTTTTGTGATTCGTAAATGTTGAGGAATATGATTTTTCCAAATGATTAGCCTTATATTTATAGGCAGAAATTAGGGTTATTTGAATTTTGGGTCGTATGTTTTGGGATAAGAACTGGGATCTAAACAGATCCATGATTTTGGGAGATTTGATTATTGATTGATTTGAATTGATTCATGATTGAGGCGGTTAGTAAAAACCATGAAGATTGAAATGGGTTATTGATTATTGATTGACTGAGTATAAATGGAAATGAAATTGCACCGTAAAGAGATTTGAAATAGGGGAATGAGTATTTGATAAATTAATAGGGAAAACGTATGTTGTAACTGGCATGATAAATTAAAAATGAGGAAAGCGTATAAATGAGGAATGCGTATTTGACATGATAAGGGATTACCTAATTTGTGAGTATATGAGTTTGGTTTTGGATAGCTTATCACAAAAAGTGGCCTAGTTCAGTTGGTTGGGCGGTTTCTTTATAAATGAAAGGTCTATGGTTCGAATCTTTCCTGCAGCATAATTTTTACATATTTCATGGAAAAAATCATGATTTTGGACGAAAATGCCCTTTGGGGTGGCATTTCCAGTCACCATTTATTTGCCATGTCACCAGCCTAGTCAGCATGAAAAATTTCATGCCTTGCCTCATATATAGGTAGAAATGAGGTTTGGGAAAAACTATTTTTGAAATAATTTTTACGAATATAAAACTTTTATGGAAATGTCTCTTTATTTTTTTTAGAAACTATGTTTACAACAAATTTTATGAAACAATATGATAATTATTGATTGTCAAAACTATTTTTTAAGATAATCTTTTTGAATAAGATATGATAATATTTTTATATGCTTGTTTTACAAATTTTAATTTTTATAAAAAGTATGTTTAAAGTAATTTATATGGGTAAGATGTGATACACTGTTAAATAACTGTCTCTGGATTTTTATGACAACCATGTTTGAAATGAATTTTATAAAGATTATATTTAAGACGATTCTTATATTTAAAATGATTTTTTTTAAAACGACTTTCTTTATTGTTCAAAATGATTTTTTTAAATAGTATTTAATTGGTTCTTTCGAGTAAAGTCGATTATTGGTATAAGAATTCTATCTTTCGTATTTATCATTATTCGATATGTGTTCCTTTTGTCTTGGTACGCTTTGTTGACTCTTTTGTTTGCGTTTCCTATCGGTATAGATATTCTATCCTTTCTTTTAAGGATTCTTACATCATTTGATCCAAAAACAGGGTACAACTATTTGCATAATGTGAAACATCCCTTATATATTTCTAGCCTTTGATTCGATATTCGTTTGTTACCCTATTCGATAGTTCGTAACCCTTAGAATTCGTTGATATACGTTCTATTCGACCAAGTCACTCTCCGTGGGGAGCACCTGTGTTGCTCGTGAAGAAGAAGGACGGTTCACTTCGTATGTGCATAGACTACCGAGAGTTGAGCAATCTAACCATCAAGAATCGTTATCCACTCCCCAAGATCGACGACTTGTTCGATCAATTGCAAGGTTCGCATTATTTTTTTCTAAAGATAGGATTCTTCGAAAGGGTTATCATTCAAGCATTAGAGTGCATGAGAATGATATCCCAAAGACCGCGTTTAGAACACGATAGAGAAATTTTAAGTCTACTGTTGTGCCTTTTGGGTTAACCAATACACCAGCAGTCTTTAAGGATTTGATGAACCGAGTTTCTAAACCATACCTAGATAAGTTTGTCACCATTTTTATTGATGACATTTTAGTCTACTCAAAGGCTAAGGAGGAACATGAGGTTTATTTGAGGTTGGTGTTGGAATTGCTGAAGAAAGAGAAGTTGTATGCTAAATTCTCTAAGTGTGAGTTCTGGTTGCAAGAAGTGCATTTCCTTGGTCACATGGTCAACCAGAATGGTATTTACATAGATCCAAGTAAGATTGAGGCGGTAAAGAATTGGAAAGCTCCTACAACACCGTCTGAAATTCAATCATTTTTGGGGTTAGCAGGTTACTACCGAAGTTTTATGGCAAATTTCTCTAAGATTGCTAAACCTCTTACTTTGTTGACCCAAAAAAACAAAAAGTATGAGTGGGGCGTGGAACAGGAAGAGGCTTTCCAGACTTTGAAGAATAATTTATATGATGCACCGATATTATCACTACCTGATGGGGTTGAAGATTTCGTAGTCTACTGTGATGTATTGAACCAGTGATTAGGTTGTGTACTCATGCAAAGAGGCAAAGTAATTGCCTATGCATCAAGAAAGCTAAAGATCCATCAGAAGAATTATACAATGCACGACCTAGAATTGGGAGCAGTTGTGTTTGCCCTTAAAACATATAGGCATTATTTGTATGGTACGAAGAGTGTCATCTACACGGATCACAAGAGGGCCTATCACACATATTGGACAGAAACGAGTTGAATATTGCATCAAAATGAGTGGATAGGTTATTTAGTGACTATGAGTGTGAGATTCGCTACCATCTAGGTAAGGCAAATGTGGTGGCTGATGCATTAAGTAGGAAGGAAAAAGTGAAACCTAGACGTGTACGAGCAATGGCTATGACTATTCAGTCTAGAGTAAGAGGAATGATACTAGCAGCGTAGAGTGAGGCGTTCAAGCAAGAGAACGTACTTGCAGTAAGGCTACACGGTTTAGATCAACAGATGGAAAGGAAATAAGACGAGACTTTATACTTTATGGACCGTATATAGGTTCTGTTAGTAGGAGGTGTGAGAATGATAATTATGGACGAAGCTCATAAGACTAGGTACTCTGTACACCTTGGAGCGGATAAGATGTACCATGATGTTCGAGATATGTACTGGTGGCCGGGAATGAAGAGGGATATTGCTACTTACGTTAGCAAATGTTTAACGTGTGCAAAGGTGAAGGTTGAGCATCAAAGGCCTTCGGGTTTATTGCAACAACCCGAGATACCCGAATGGAAATGGGATAAGATCACTATAGATTTTATCACAAAACTACATAGGTCAAAGAGTGGGCATGATTCAATATGGGTAATAGTCGACAGACTTACCAAGTCAGCTAATTTTCTGGCAACGCGTGAAGATTGTAGTATGAAGAAATTAGCAAGGTTATACATCGATGAGGTCGTTGCACGACATGGAGTACCCATGTAAATTATTTTGGATCAAGATGGACGGTTTACTTCACATTTTTGGTAAACATTACAGAAAGCTTTAGGGACGCGATTGGATATGAGTACCGCTTATCATCCTCAAACGGATGGTCAAAGTGAGCGTACAATTTAGACTTTGAAGGATATGTTAAGGGCGTGTTTGATCAACTTTGGCCGCAATTGGGATGTTTACCTACCGTTAGCTGAAATCTCTTACAATAATAGTTATTATTCGAGCATTCGGTGTGCACCGTTTAAAGCATTGTATGGAAGGAAATATAGGTCGCCCGTTCTATGGGTTGAGATTGGAGAAGTAATTTTATTTTGGGCCGAGAGTTGGAAAAGAAATGACTGATAAATGGTGTTGAATAAGAATAGCTCAAGGCGGCAGGGATCGCCAAAGAGTTATGCAAAGTAATAGAAAGGAAACCTTTGGAAATTGAAGTCAGAGAATCAAGTGTTACTGAAGGTGTCAGCCTTGGAAGGCCTTGATCAATTGGAAAGAAAGATAAGTAGCACAATGGTAAAAAAAAAAAAAAAAAAAAAAATGTAAGCCAGATCGAGATCCTTGAAAGGATCGACCCTTTAGCTTATCGGTTAAGATTGCCCGAAGAATTGAGTAGTGTGCATGACACATTCCACGTGTTAAATTTGAAGAAGTGTTTGGCGAATGTATAACAACCCGTAATTTTCTAGTATTTTCATCAATGTAATGTCTACTTACTATATTAAGTACAACATTTTTCACGGGAATATTTTTTGTTTTTATTCCATTCCATTATGTAACCTAGTTTACATTTCTAAAGTAAACGAGCTCACGCAACCTCTATCAATGCCATCTATATCTATGTTTATATCATGTAAACATCCTAATATGTCAAGTCTATATCTTAATATCATTTTTACCAAGTACATTATCCATTTAACATACTTTTCAAAACGTTATATCAAAACAAGCATTAAACGTAAACGTTTATATCAAAACCCTAATTATATGTAATGTATACATATAAAATGAATATGCAAGCATTTAAGCATTGTGGTAACAAAGTGTCAAATTCACTCCACCCCACAATTGAATATATTCTTTCCCTCCAAGTCAATGTACAACTCATTAAAGCTTAATGTACAAATCTATTAAGCATAGAATTCAAACCTTGCCATTTTTCACCATTTTCATTTTAGATTTCTTACCACCACTCTAGCACAAGGTACAAGCACTTAATGCATGACTTCTAAACCCTAAACCTAATCCCTAAATCATTCTAAAACCTAATCTAAAACCCTAAACCTTAAATGAAACCCTAAAACCCTAATTTCACTTTAAACCTAAAACTAAACCCTAAACCTAAAACTAAACCCTAATCCTTAATCCTAACCCTAATCTTAACACTAAACCTTAATCCTAAACCCTAATCTATCCCTAATCCTAACCCTAATCCACATTTTAAAACCCTAAACCCTAACCCGAAATAAAATGAACCCGACACCCCTTTTACTTCATTTTTACCCATTTTAAGCAACCAAGCACCTCAAGCAAGCATCCTAGCACCTCTATGACATCACCAAGCAGCTTACAAGCACCTCTATCACCACCCTTAAGCTCCAAGTATTGCATGGTCACCTCCTTGTCACCCCATGTTAGCCGTGACCCTCCAAGACCCCCACAACCTTCCACCTTGCTAAGCTACACCTCCATAGCCCTCAATACTCACCCTAGGCCATCCTTAGTCATCTATCTATAGCTCCTAACCCTTAGCCACCAAGAAAACTTGGCCAACAAGGGTCTTGAACCCTATAAATAGCCGAACACCCCAAACCATTCAAACACACCTCAAATTTCATCATACACATCAATGGAGTTCTAACTCAGACCAAGAAGGATCAAGTGAAGTCCCTAAGCTCAGAATAGAAGCCAAGAATCAAGAAAAAGGAGCCCTTGAAGTCGTTACTAGGCGTACGAACCCGAAAACCCCATTTCGACCCATTTCTAGCTCAAGTAAGCTTAGTTCTTGTTCAATAAGCTTATAATCTGTATTAGAATGTTCATAATACTCTTAAGATCATATATGAACTCTTGTTTGAAGCTTTGAATCCTCAAACCCATGTGTTTTTTATTAAAACCCTAAAAACGACCTGTTTTGATTTTCTAGCTAACGAATCTTTTTTCTAAACTTTTGTTATGTTAGAACATCTTATTTTAGCTTATTCTAATAAGCTATAACCTGCAAATATCATTTGGAATCCTAAAATAAGCTTGCATGGCTTTTTGGACTTGTTTTGCAAATATTTCCATGCATAGGGGTATATATCGTAACTTTCTGAAATTTATAACTAAAGGGGCTGAAAATGTCATTATTCTAAAGTTATAACTATAAGGACCTATTTTGCCAAGTTTCAAAGTTAAAGGTTTAAATTATATATACTTTATATATAAAGGACTAAAGTTGTAAAAGTTTATAAACTAAGGGTATATACTGCAAATTTTGCAAACTTAAAAATATACAATATAATATTTTATATAAATTATAAAAATATATATTAATATTATAAAACTCAATTTTATTAAAACCCGATATATTTATCGTTATTAATCATAAATCGACGCATTATTACGTAATTTTTCATTGACTAACTTTTGAAGAAACTTAAAATCTTATCGTATCACATTACTAGGAAATTTCATATGAAGGGTTTCATTCTGAGACTTTGGCATAAAGCTAGCCACTTCTTTGGTAACCCATTTATAAAACCAGTATTTATCTCAATCTTTGAAAGTTTAATGCCGTCATTTACTAATTCATTCATCAAAGCTTTATATCTGGTGAAAGTTTGTGTTAGAGATTCACCTTCTTTGAATTTGAAGGTGTTATAACACAATTTCAAGTCCATGAACCTACTTTCTTTCACATCAGAGGGCCCTTTATGATATAGTATCAGGTCATCCCAAGTAGATTTTGTAGTTAAGCAGTTTATGACAGAGTTTATTTGGTCATCTGGAAGCACAAACATAATGAGACTTTTAAGTCGCTAATCTAGGTTAGCAGCTTTTCTCTCCTCATGTGTCCATTGTGTCTTTGGCTTTGTTTGACCAACTGCCATAGGGATATAAGGACCGTTTGAAATGATGTTTTCAAATTCAATCTCAATGATATGGCACATGAACATCTTTTTCCAATTGGTGAAATTTTCCAACTCTAGTATAGGAGCGGCATTTAATTGGCCACCCCTGTATTCAAGAGTCTGTGGTACTTCTACTGCTACCATTTAAGATGAATCTTAATTTTAAAAATCTTTGAGCCTTTTTATATATCCTTTTAAAGGTATTTTATAAACCAGAAGGCTCTGATACCACTTGTTGGTCCCTTAGAATCTGATATAAGCTTTATCAAATTAAACTAATCAGATTCCATGGCAACGAAGTGAGTTTGAAACAGATATATATAAAGAATATAAGAACAAGTTTAAAGCACACAAAAGTACTTTTTAACGTATAGGTTCTTATTAGAATTAAATAAAGAATCTATGACACACCTTGCTTGCGGAATAGCAAGGTGGTTGAAGTACAATTGGGGTGTTATATCCTTCGAACTTAAACTCTAACCAAAGTTAAAAGAGTAAGAAAACAAACTACTTATGACTAAACTGAAGCTTCAGCTTTAGTAGTACCATTCAGTTTGTCTGAGAGATAAATGAACTCTTCAATGTGTATCACATTAATTGGAAGAGATAACATTTACTCTGGGAAACCCTTTCCTTTTATAGGCAAAATGGATTAGGGTTTACAAGTTAACCTAATACGCGTGTCATGCATCCAATAGGTGGTTGAGATACCATTTAATGCAGACGTGCTTTAAAGTACCAGGTACAGTCCTTTCAGGAAAGTTGTTGTACTTATATACCAACTTTAGAAGCAACCTATTCCAAGGAGATTTGATTAATCTTTGACACACGCAATCTTTTTCCCCAGCCATTTAAAACCTTCTAGAAGTGAAACAAACGTTTCAATCTTCTGTTAAGGAGATAGACAACGTTCAGCTTGGAATTGTCAACCAAGCTGAACTGAAGCTCTTTCCAAATACCTTCTTTAGTTTTTGTACCGCTGCATAAACTGAAGTGAAGATACTTTCCAATCTTCTAAGGACCTGAAGAGCTGACGCTGAAGAAACTTCAGCGACTGAAACTGAAAGACTTTAGCTTGAGTAATACTTAGGGTATTTTATGTTTAAATCTACTGAAAGACTGAAGGGCTCAGGAACTGAACACAACAAATTTCACACACGTACCCAATTGCATTGTGCAATTTTTCTGACCTAACCATAGATAGAAAATTTGCATTGCGACACATGAAATACAATACTTTACACAAAAGCAACTAGCAACCGATTAAGGACTTAATCTAATAGGGTAGGCTAAGGTGTAAAAGTGTAACGAAACAAAATATAAATAAGGGGCCGCCGGGGCCGTATCTAGTGGCGAGACCCCTAAATAAGGGAGACGAGTCTATGGCGACCCCCTATAGGGATCGGAATCTATTGTCGGCGCCCCTTATAGGGCGACGGCCCCTCCATATATATATAAATAAGGGGCCGCCGGGGCCGCCACCACAACGCTACTTTTTTTGTCCTCCTGAAAAAACTGGGCCAGCCCAGTTTCAAAATCAGACTTCCATTGCCAAAGATTCTATCAGATCTAGTATTCTACCTTCTTTCTTTCTTTCTAAAATACATAAACTTGATCACAACAAACCTGACTTTGTTTCAAGTGAGTTACTTCTTTACTTCCTCCCTCTTCACCTTCTAATCAAGGTGCAAAGAAGAACAACGAATCTTCTACATACGAAATTGTTTTATCATTAACTTTCTCTCTTCTCCTTCTTCAAGATCACAAACATTCATTAGATTTAATTATGTTGGTTTGATTAATTGGAATCAAGTGTAGATCCAAGTGTGTAGAATGTATATGGTGTGATGTGAAATTGTTGTGTCAATCCAAGAGTGTAGATCTGGTGAGTGTTTGACAGACTTAGAGAAGTCTTATATTGGTTCTAGCTAAAATAGGACATCGACATCTATCTTAGTGTACGGGTAAAGAAAGTAAGGATGTGTAAACGGTATTTTCTCTGCCTAAAGGGAGCTTGTTGACATAGTGAAGATCTCGAGTGATGTGCTCGGGAGTGGAGTAGGAACGAAGATGTGCTTCGTTGCCGAACCACTATAAATCTTCGGTGTCTTGGTTTGAATCGTTTTTTCTTTAATCTCTTTACTGATTACTTGCATTAATAATAGTGTATTTGTGATTCATATTGTTGGTTGATTGACATACCCCTCGAATCAAAATATTCATAAGCAAACCTTTATATTAAAATGCTAATTAACCGTAAAAACTATTCAAACGCCCCCTTCTATTATTCTACAATTGGTATATGAGTAAGGCACTCAAGATTTTTAAAATATATTGTATTTTAAAGCTTGGATTGATCTATGGATACCGACAAATATCCAGAAGGGCAATCTATGCAAAGACACCACTTTTTTTGAAAGCGAAAGTTTATATTTAATTAGAAAAATAGATTTCGATGACTATGTTAATCAAAAGATCTAGATCACTAAGGTAAGGATTATTACCAAGTGTGTGAAATTTCAACTATTAAACAAATGCCGAAAACCAAACTATTTGATGAGTTTAATCCCTTTTAAAAAACAAACGGATGATCTTAAGAAAAGGCTTGCAAAAAATAATGAAGCCAAAATGGTTATTTACAATGGCTTTCCAAGAAAAGAATATGAAAGAATTTTCATGTGAAATACGGCAAAAGAAATTTGGAAAACCTTGCTAATCACCCATCAAGGTAATAGTCAAGTCAAAGATAGTAAGATCGACCTTTTGGTTCAACAATATGAACAATTCGTCATTTCCAAAGACGGCATCTATATAGATAATGCCTTTTGCTAGATAAATACTATTATTACTAGTCTTAAAGCTCTATTGATAAGGTAATTCTAGTAAAACCTACGTAAGAAGTTTCTTAGGGCTCTACATCTTAATATGGAGAGCAAAGGGGTCACGGCAAATTTGGGAAAAAGAATCAAAAGACTTGACATCACTATCTCCTATGAGCTCATTGGAAACTTCAAAGTCTACGAGATGATCATCAAGAAAGATTCCGAAATAGTCAAAGAAAAAGTTGAAAGAAAATCTCTTGCATTAAAGGCTAAGAAAGAATCTAGTGATGAAGAGTGTTCGACTTTCGATAGTGAAAACGAAGAGTATGCCATGGCGGTAAAAGACTTTAAGAAATTCTTTAAGAGAAGAGGTAGATTCGTGAGACAACCTCGGAACGTCCAAAAGACGTTCTAAAGAAGCCGTGATGACAAGACCAGTAAAAATGATAGAAAATGTTTTAGATGCGGCGACCCGAATAATCTTATTGGGGAATGTCCAAAACCACCGAAAGACAAGAACCAAAGAGCCATTTAGTGATGAAAACTCATCAATTGATGACATAGCTTTAGACAATGAATATGATAAATTATGTAAAATGAGTCTGAAGATAATCACTAAAAACAAAAGACTAAAAGCCACTAGAAATAACTTAGAAAATGAGCTTAGAGAACTAAAAGATAAATTATCTATATTCGAGAAAAACAAGGGAGTTGATCTCGAATGTGCAATGTAATCATGTACTTAAAATTTGAGAATTAAAAACTCAAAGAGAATCCACTAGCTTAAATAAATTTGAAAAGAGTACACACGCTAAATGAAATGCTAAGAAATCAAAAATATTCCGAGGCGTTAAATTAGTTTAGGATTTAATATTCATTTGAAGCATCATCTAGTGGAACAAAGGAAATAAAATTTGTAAAAACTCAGAAAAAAGGTGTCCTCTGATGGAGGTCCCTTAAATAGGGAAGGCCCCATAAACATGGGCGGCCCCAAAATTTAAGCTGTGCCCCCAAATTAAATAAGGGAATACCGCCACGAGAGACACCAATTTGAAGAAAAGTGATATTTCCGGTTTTCAAAAATCCTTTTGGGTCCCTAGACCAAAACATATAATTGTAAACAAAGTTAATGTTCCGGTAGCATAGTTACAATGTGAAGTCAAACAATTTTATAAACCATTGTCAAAACCCAGAGATTAGGATTTTCATAACAAAACTTTAGATCAAAAAACTCCACACCTCCCTAGAAAGTCAATCATATTTATTCTCGTCCTAAACACCGCAACCAAGAAGTAAAGTTGTCATCAAAACCAACCTCATGGCATTCCTGTAACTTTGGAACAAGCTTACACGACAAAGTTACATGCATGGGAAATGTATCTTCCATTCTTCTCACATCCTAACCAATTACATCAAATGCAAGGATGTTGCACTAAACACTTTGGACCCCTGAGATATTTGGGACCAAATATTTGAGTTATTGTCTTATATAAATAGATATGCCTTGGAGTCGACTTAGAACCCAATGAATGGATCAAGGATAGCGGATGCTCCAAACATATGACGGATAACCGAAAGCTCTTCTCCACTTACAAGGCATACAATGGAGGTAATGTCATTTTTTGTAGTAATCTTCACGGTAACATCATTGGCAAAGGTACGATTTCTAATGTAACGCCCCGACCCAGAAGGGTAGAAGTATTACAAATATGGTGTGACATCAAAAGCATACACAATCATAACACAAGCATAAACAGCGGAAGTCTTAAATAAATAACCAAAGGAAATAAGTCAACATGACTTAAGGTACATAAGTTCTCAAAGGATAAACATATCCAAACGAAATAACAAATGTCTTGAAAAGAAACAATTCATATATCAAAGGTAAGATCTCTAGGGTAGTCCACACTCAGCACTCATAACCCAAAAGCAAACCCCAGCTCCTAGCTTAGATACCTGCCGCAGGAAAAGAAAATGCGGCTGAGCTTACAAAGCCCAGTGAACAGATATATAATCGAATACGAAAGATAACGGAAATCAAAGGATATGATACAAAGGTACAAAGGATATCACAATACATGATCAAAGGGATACAAATATAAGGTAAGACAAATCAGAATATCAAATCATAGGGTAAGGTAAGATGAATCAGAAAATCAAATTAGGTTAAGTTCAATCACCAAGCCCAAACAAATCATATCAAAGTGACCATGGAGTCATGAGCTCCAAAGTCTGTTGTGAAAGACGTGGATTGCACCCAATCATCAGTCACCAAATATCCAAATATCATAATGTCATAATCCATCGAATACAAAACAAATCTAGGATGCATCCATACGCCCCTTAAACAAATAATAATCTTCATAGTGCACATATAATATCAAATGGGGGACGGTGCGAGAAATCACTCACTCACACATGAGTCATGCCAAAGGGAGCATCAATGACACGCCATGTTACCTTCATGCTAGGAAACAAATAGTGGCTTGGTTCTCAAACTGAAGGGTTCAAAGCAAAGTCATATCAAAGTTCATTTCAAAGGGATCATAGCAAAGGTTCAATATCAAAGGTTCAAATATCAAAGGGATCATAGCAAAGGTTCAATATCAAAGGTTCAAATATCAAAGGGATCATAGCAAAGGTTCAATATCAAAGGTTGCATAGCAGGGTTCAAATGGAATATAATAACAGAGTCAAATAAGAAAAGCCAAAATAACAAGGCTCCGAGCAAATGTAGCAAATCACATAAAAAATCAAAGAAAAGAGGAATAATGTCATGAGAAACCTTAACAATAAGGTCAGAATATCTGTACAGTATTCCTAATGCAAAGCAAAAATCAAGAAACACCATCAGAATATCAAAATCACTCCCTCTTGACCGAACCTAAAGAAATGATGAATTTGAATAAACAAACATTCATTTAAATTATTAACATTCTATTTTTAATAACTTTTCCATTTTTAGTAACTTTCCATTTTAGTAACTTTCCATTTTAGTAACTTTCCATTTTAGATAAAGTTTCCAAAATTTAGAAATTTTCAACTTGAAGACTCTATAAGTATTTTAAGTAACATATGGGACTTAATTGTCAACCTATAAGTTTAGGGTTTAAATATGAACAACTTTCTATATTTTAAGGGTTTTAATATGCAAATTCCAACAAATTTCAAGGTTAAAAGGATAATTATCAAAATTTTTTCACATTTATTCAGATTAAACCTACCATTTTAATATTTCAAGTCAAGGGTTAACCCTTAATTTTTTACCCGTAATACATATTTAGTCCTTTTTGGTTTATTAATTACTTAAACATTATCTTTAATATCCATAATTACAAAACAAAGCCTTATAGATTCAAATATAGACAAAATCAATACTTTATACATTAAATACTAACCAAAACCTTATTCTTTTCAGCATTTACAATTTATAGGTCCTCTATTAATGAATTTACTTTCTAATAACTTAATATAATTAAATTAACCATTTAAAATCCAAATAACATCAAAATGACATTTTATACCCCCCAACTTATTTAAACGAATATACTAAATATAATAACATTCTATAATAGCCCCCATAGTTTTAAGAATTTCACAAATCAAGTCCTTATACCTTATATCACAATTCGGCTAACAAATTATATTCACAAAACCCTAATCCAAATTTTCCTTTCCCCAAGCACAAACACAATTTATTACCAATAATTGGCATTAATTACACCTGGAGAAAATAACAAAACCCTAACCCTAATTCATTTTAACCATTTTCTTTCCTTTTTCCCTTATTTTCAAATTCGGTAAACACAAATAAATCTCCAATAATTATTCGATTCATTTATAATTATTCCCAACAATTTTTTTCTGAGTTATAAGAGATATGAACAAACCTTAAAGAAAAATATAAAATAATTTTACAGTTATTTTATATAGCCGATTTCATAATTCATTTCTAAATTAGGGGTTTTGAATAGTTTCAATTATCAATCAAAATAAAATGCATGGACATTTTTCCCAGATTTATACAGATTAATATATTAAAACATAAGGTTATAACATTACCTTTGATGGCCCTTGATGATTTTATTATTTTATGACCCTTATGATTTTTCGAACCCAAAGCCAATACAAAAATCGAATAAGCACTTCCCAACTTTCCCACTATTTTTCCCACACTCTGACATTAATCAACTATAGAAAAAATAAAACAGGATTCCTTAAGCCTTCAATAGATCTTAATGAAAAAATCGCACTCTGTGCATGAGACCTGGTAAAAATTAGCGACTGATTGTTGCCGGCTACTCAATAATAATTATTCTCGTCCTAAAACACCGCAACCAAGAAGACATGTTGGTCAACAAAACCAACCTCATGGCTTTCCTGTAACTTGGAACAACTTTCCACGACAAAGTTACATGCCATGGGAAATGTGTCTTCCATTCTCACATCCCAACCAATTGCATCAATTGCAAGGGATGTTTGGCACTAACAACTTTGGACCCATGAGATATTAGGGACCAAATGTTTGAGTTATTGTCTTATATAAATAGATATGCCTTGGAGTCGACTTGGAACCCGATGAATGGATCAAGGATAGCGGATGCTCCAAACATATGACGGGTAACCGAAAGCTCTTCTCCACTTACAAGGCATACAATGAAGGTAATGTCATTTTTTATAGTAATCTTCACGATAACATTATTGGCAAAGGTACGATTTCTAATGACTCTCAAAATAGATAATGTAGAACATGTTGATAACTTAGGATTTAACTTGCTTAGTATAGGACAAATATGTGATAATAAGTGTAAAGTAACTTTCTCTGAACATGATAGTGAAATCACTAAGAATGGTAAAGTCATAGGTAGAGGTATTAGGAAGAAAGGCTTATACGTGATGAAGTTAGGAAATAAGCCTAAGGATCAAATTTGTCTAGCAACGATTGATGAAAATTCCACTTTGTGGCATAGGAGATTAGGTCACGCAAATATGCGTCTCATTCAATCGTTAGCTTCTAAGGAATTAGTTAGAAACTTACCTAGGCTTAAGTTTGATCAACATTTTTGTGATGCTTGCAAAGTTGGAAAACAAGCTCACACTAGTCACAAAGCTAAGAATTTAGTCTCAACGACTAGATGCTTAGAACTTCTCCACATGGATCTTTTTGGTCCATCCGCCGTACGGAGTTACGGAGGAAACCGTTACACCTTAGTCATAGTAGATGACTACTCTAGATATACTTGGACTAGATTCCTTAAGGATAAAACCGAAGCTTTCGATCAATTCGAAATATTTAGTAAGAAAATCCAAAATCAACTAGGATGTACAATAGTGTCAATAAGAACCGATCACGGTAGAGAATTTGATAATGAAGTGCAATTTGGAGAATTTTGTAATGCCAACGGTATTACTCACAACTTCTCGGCTCCACGCACTCCTCAATCAAATGGCGTGGTTGAAAGGAAAAATAGGACACTTCAAGAAATGAGTAGAACTATGTTGAACGAACAATCATTACCCCAAAAGTTTTGGTGTAATGCCGTAGATACTTCAACATATATTCTTAACCGAATCCTAATTAGAGCCATCCTAGGAAAAACACCTTATGAAATCTTGAGAGGTAGGAAACCTACTCTTGATTATTTTAGAGTGTTCGGAAGCAAATGCTTCATTCTAAACACTAAAGACTACCTTACCAAGTTCGACCCAAAGTCTTACGAAGGTGTCTTTTTAGGTTACTCCCAAAATAGTAAAGCCTATATCATTCTTAATAAACACACTAGGAAAATCGAAGAATCACTCAACGTGACATTCGATGAAACTCCTCCACCTTCTAAGACATCACCCTTGGTGGATGATGACCTAGATGAAGAAGAAGCTATTAGGAAATTGAAAAGAAAAATCAAGAAACAATGTTGAAGATAAAACTCTAGAGAATGATGAAGTCGTCAATATTAAGGAATCTAGAACCACCCTAGAAAAAGTCAAGGAAACATAACCAAAGAACCCTTAGATCACAAGCCCAAAACCAAAGCAACTTTTATTGCTTCATTTCTACCATTGAACCTAAGAATGTAAATGAAGCCTTGGGAGACGAAAGTTGGATAGTCGCCATGCAAGAAGAATTAAATCAATTCATTGCTAACGATGTTTGGGAGTTAGTTCCACACTCAAGAATATGACAATATAGGAACGAAATGGGTGTTTTAGAAATAAGTTAGACGAAAATTGTATAAGCAAGATTATCGCTCAAGGCTACAACCAACAAAGGGCATCAGATTATGAATAAACTTATGCTCCGATGCTAGACTTGATCGTTAGAATATTATTAGCTTATGCTTGCGCCTTAGATTTAAAATTAATTCCAAATGGATTAAAAGTGCGTTCGTGAACGGTTTTTATCAATGTGGAGTATACGTGGCACAACCTCCGGATTCATTGATTTCAGCAAACCCGAATCATGTTTATAAATTAAAAGAAAGCTTTATATGGTTCTTAAACAAGCACCAAAGCTTGGTCATGATAGATTAAAAGCTTTTCTTATTAAATATATTGAATATAATATAAGAATGTAGATAACACTCTTTTTACCAAGAGAAAAGTTTCAAATCTCATCATTGTCAAATATATGTCGACCGACAGTATATTTGTGGTTTCTACTAGTCAAGACATGTGTGATGATTTGACAAAATCATGCCATGACGAGTTCGAAATGAGCATGATGGGTGAACTTTAAACTTCTCCCTTGGATTACAAATTAAAAAAATGGAAGATGTAATATACCTTACAAAATCAATTCTAAGTATATTAAGAAATGCTTCAGAAATTGGTCGTAAAAGATTCTAAACGAAATGAAAACCCCATGTCCCTCCGATACTAAACCACAGAAAGATAAAGAGATGTGGGTCGGCTAGAATAGTACCAAGGGTATCGTGGCATGACAGGTAGTTTACTATACCTAACGGCAAGTAGGCCCGATATCATGTTTAGTGTCTGCCTTTGTGCCCGCTTCCAAGAGGCTCCAAAAACCTCTCACCTAGAGTAGTTAAACATAAAAATAAAAATTTTTTATAAATAAATAATTTAATCTTCTGATACATTAAAGGCACTAACTCTAGGATAGTGTAACCTAAGGACTGGCAAAAAACCTTAGATATGCCGACTCTGCTCATCGGGAGATTAGGTGGACCGAATGAGCACTAGCGTATTTTGTACATTCGTGAGGGATGTTGTTTTTGTTTTATTGACATCTTGGTTTCTCGAAGAAACAAACCGCTCTTGCTAAAACTACTACCGAAGCGAATACGAAGCGCCGGAAAGGCACCATGTCAAAAGGTGGGGAAACAAGACACTATGGATGAAACAAGCCTCATCCGACTACGTCGTATGACTCACGACGTTCCATCATGTGTGACAATAAGCGCGATTGACCTTAGCAAAAACCCGGTGCAACACTCTCGTACCAAACACATCAAAATTCATCACCACTTCCTCCGTGATAATGTTCAAAAAGGACATATATCTATCGAAAAAGTACCGTCCGTCGACAACATTGCTGACATTCTCACTAAACCCCTTAAACGTGAATTGTTTAACTATCTACGTCTTGGTTTAGGAATGATGGAACACATTCCATAAATCATATTAAGTACGCATCTCTTTCTTCTGTCTCAATTCTAGTCCGTGTTCCATTCCGTGTCGTGACAACTTAAATACTTCATCCGAAGTACTTTAAACACATTTAAATTGCAAAATGCAAGTTAAATTGTCACTCCTCCTAGTCAAATTTTTGTCAAAACAAAGTCAGAAATCACTGCCTACGGGCGGCCCCCATATAGGTGGCCCCCATATAGGCGGCCCCCTTATATATAAGGGACCGCCAGGAGATATGGGACCGCCATCAGAGAAAACAAAATATGTACACCTGAAACCAAAATTTTCAAAACACAAAAACAAACACCCCCTTACCAGCGGCCATTGACGAACACAACCCCAAATCCACCAAAAACTTAAAATCGACCATTAAAACTTAAATTGAAGATCAAATCAACATCAATAATCATTCCTAACATCTCTAAGATCATCAATTGTAAGTCATTTCAACTATTTCTTTCATTTTGAGTCTAGGGTTCATGATGAACACCAAAAATTAAAATTGGGTATTTTTCATTTTTTCAAATTTGTTTCATTAAAACCACAGATACAATGTATAACTAAATCTATCCGTCAGATAAAGGATTTGCAACATTGATAGATTTGTCGAAAAATTATTTCTTTTTTAACAAAACCCCAATTCTTTACAAAATCACTCACGTTAGGAACACAATAAAATTGTTGTTTTGCATTGTTAATACAACCCAAAAACGTTTTCAAACACATGCATAATGATCTCATCAACAAATTTCGAGATACATAATTCATATGTATTTTTCGACTTGTTTGGTTGAGCAAAATCAAACTAAGGAGCGTTTGAATTAACTCTTAAGATTTTATGATAGTCGGTTAATCGTTACTACCCACTTTGATTACATATAACACACACTAAGACATAGTGTTTTGGATGTGGAACCTACTAAATGATTTTCTTAAATTTTAGTTAAATAGTTTAAAAGAACTTCGCCACACAAAATCATACATTCCAATAATCTCAAATGATTCCTACATACCTAACTGTTTGAAACCCATCATTCAAAATCTAGAATGTAGAGCTATTCACGAAGGTCGTCGTGTTGAACCCGAATCAACCAAATACGACAAAATTAAAAATAATTGTTTTAAAAAAGCAATCATTAACCTCACCAAAAATATAAGCAACATGAGGTCATTTGTCCTAGATTTCTACTTGAATTTGCCTCATCCATGGAAATAATCCATGAAAACAATCAAAACACCTATGTCAAATTTTCGGCATTGAAAGGAGTCTTTAGATACTCATTTGAATCATTCGCGTCAATTCTCTCCATTCCATCTCAAGGTCAATGTTCTTACTCTGAAGACTCATCTCTTGACTCTTTGACCAAAACCCCAATTTCATTTTACAAAATCACTCACGTTAGGAACACAATAAAATTGTTGTTTTGCATTGTTAATATAACCCAAAACCGTTTTCAAACACATGCATAATGATCTCATCAACAAATTTCGAGATACATAATTCATATGTATTTTTTGACTTGTTTGGTTGAGCAAAATCAAACTAAGGAGCGTTTGAATTAACTCTTAAGATTTTATGTATAGGTCGAGTTAATTGTTACTCCACATTTATTACATATAGACACACACTAGACATAGTGTTTGGGATGGGAACCTTACTAAAATGACTTTCTTTAAATTTTAGGTGAAATGAGTTTAGAAGACGAACTTTGCCACACAAAATCATTTTAAGTTGTCTATATAAACACATTATCAACACCAACCCTCATCTCCGTAATCCAAAATACAAAAGATATTGGGGATCCATGAAACTATGGGTTCATCCCACTCGTCTTTAATCCATCATCTACATATCCTCCGATAATGACTCAAGTGTTGATTCAATTACTAGTTAAGATTTGTCTTGATTATTACTTAACATATGTATTATGATTATGCTCTTAACATTTGCCACTATTTCCTATGTTAGTGCACAATATATCTATGGCATGATCTCCTGCCTGCTATATGACACTTAGTTGAATTACTTGTATGATTATACTTGATCTTATTGCATGATCTCTTTTTATATAGTCATTTGATTAGATTGTATGATTCTTGATGAAATGGAGATATCACTACCACCCTTCCAACCCTGTTCAAAAATTTCAACACAAAAGACTAATTTCTGAAAAAAATTAAAACCCAAAAAACGGCCCCATAAATGATTAGGCGGCCCCCTGATATATATGGGACCGCCTAACTTTAAGGGACCGCCTACAGCAAACATGTTTCTTTGCTATTTTTTCCCGTTTTCTGAACCTTTGACCAATCCACTCATAAAAGGCTGTCATTTCCAATATCATCAAAACACTTTCTTACACATCAATACTAGCATATCATGCTTTGCCATATATTCTCCTATATAAACATTACCTTCTTCAGCCAGGGGGGGGCACACTAGCTCCTTATCACCTCAAATATGTCTTCTCCTAGAAACTATGGTGAAAAGTCTTACAAATCAATCATTGATTCTTGGAGACACACTCATTTCTTACCATACTCACCTCCTTTATCTCCAAATCACTCTCTACCTACATCTCCACCAATCTCTCAAATCAGATAACACTCCTATCCTACCCTCTGCCTAACACACCACATTCTCCACATCCTCCTTCTTACACCCACACACTTCTATTCTAAATCTTTATGAAAACCGTTTGCATGAACTTCTACACCTTTCAAATCTTCTTGATATCAATATCCAACATGCAATCGAATTAACTTGTCATTCACCTTCTTCTACACCGTCCACTCACCCTCCTTTCCTTGACCAAGTCAACTTTCACTCGGACTTTTGTCATTGTTGCTTGGGTACTCGAAAAGCATTTAATACTTTAAAAGATGACCTTAACCGAATTAAATCTCTCTTAATTGGGCCCTCAACTCTTTTTCCTTCATCCATCACTACCAACTCTCCTTGAAATATCTTCTTTGAAGTCAAGAATCATCTACTAGTCTACTCTCATTAGATGACTTAATATGTTATGTCTTAAGTTTGATTATGTATGCTTGTATTCTCATATATTATCCTTGTGACTATATATGGTTTATTTATGTATTTCAATGAACTTTATTTATGCTTCAAAATATATGGATTGAATCTTTAAGATATTTATCATGCTGTGTTTGCTTGTACTTATACCTCTAATCTTGTTTTGTAGCAAACAAATTATCATAAGATCGATCCCTTGGTGCCCCGAACAAGGGGGAGCTTACATCAAGGGGGAGTCTTTAATCGTCGACTTCTTTCTCTCTACTCAACTCGACGATCAACCTTTTTGGATTCGACAAAAAGGGGGAGAAGTAGAATTAAACTCATTAATAATTTATAAACCTTTAAATTTTATACTAAATGAGTTTATATTTTGTCATCATCAAAAAGGGGGAGATTGTTAATACAAATAATGTCCAAAAACGTTATTTATATTTTTCGACCTCTCAATGTTTTGATAATAACAAAATGTGAAAACGTTTACGATAAAATTAAACGTTTATAAATTAATAATCATAAAATTCTATTTCTATGATTAATCACTTAAGGTATGGATAAACAAATCATTAAACATGATTAGTGATCAAGAAAATAATTTTTTCTTAAATCTTATACTTCCACAAAAATGTTTTTATAAAAATATAAAAACAAATTATTTATTAATTAAAAGAAATGTTTATTAAAAACATAAAATTTGAATTTCAAATTTTCCCCCCAAAATGGAAGGTTCCATAACAGATACAACCTTCACCACAAAAGGACAAAAAAGGGAGCGGAGTCTAGTGGCGGCCCCCTTATAGGTGCGGTGACCCCCTTATATATAAGGGGCCGCCGGGACCGCCACCAGCAACGGCTACTTTTTTGTCCCCTATAAATACTGGGCCACCCATTTAAAAATCAGACTTCCTCTTGCCAAAAATTCTATCAGATCTAGTTTTCTCTCTTCTTCCTTTCTTTCTAAAACACATATCTTGATCACTAACATACCTTGATTTTGTTTCAAGTGATTAATTCTTTCTTCCTCCCTTCTTCACCTTCTAATCAAGTGCAAGAGAAGAATAATCGTATTCTTCTACATACGAATTGTTATCAAGTGATCTTTTTCTCTTCTCTTCTTCAATATCATAAACATTCATTTGATTTATCTTGTGTTGTTGTATTAATTAGATCAAGTGTAGATCCAAGTGTGTAGATTGTATATTGGTGTGATTTGGATTGTGTGTCAATCCAAGAGTGTAGATCTTGTGAGTGTTTGAAGACTTAGTGAAGTCTTAGATTGGTTCTAGCTAAGATTAGGACTCGACATCTAGCTTAGTGTCGGAAAAGAAAGTAAGCGATGTGTAAACGGTTTTCTCCGCCTAAAGGGAGCTTGTTGACATAGTGAAATCTCGAGTGGAGTGCTCGGGGAGTGGAGTAGGAACGAAGAGGTGCTTCGTTGCCGAACCACTATAAATCTTGGTGTCTTGGTTTGATCATTTCTTTCTTTATCTCTTTACTTATTACTTGCATTATTAGATAGTTTAGTTGTGATTCATATTGTTGGTTGATTGACATACATCTCGAATCAAACTATTTCATAAGCAAACTTTTAAAACGCTAATTAACCGGTAAAACTATTCAACCCCCCTTCTAGTTTCTATAGAGATGTAGAGAGAAAGAATTTGATGATGTAAAGACTCCCCCTTGATGTTTACTCCCCCTTGTTTTGGGCACCAAGGGATCGATCTTACGATATTTTGCTACAAAACCAAGTTAGAAGTACAAGTGCAAGAGCACATTTCTAACAAGTAGCAATGATTATGACAAATATATGTATATATGCCTATGTTGGAGAAAGAAAATAAGTAGCCATATAAGTCATAATGCATACACATTCCTCATAACAATAAGATACCATTCATTCATAATAGATTAAATTCATACTTGAAGAGTATGAATATTACAAGACTAGAGAATAAGCATATAGCATAAGAAATATTAAACTATAGTTAGACTAGTTGATTCTTGATTTCTAGGAGATGCTTTAGCAAAAGGATGGGTGGTCGATTGTTTAGAGAGATTAAACATGATAGAATGTTTAATAGTGAGGAGGTGAGAAAGGATAAGTTGGTGATGCATTGTTTGGTTGTGGTGGAGCGTGATACGGAGGAAGAGTAAGAAGAGAGTGAATGAAGTCAAGTTAATTTCTTATGGATTGGAATTGATTACGGGTATACATGCAACAATGGCAAAACCCATAATGAAAGTTGACTTTGTAGAATACTAGTAATCTTAAGATCAAGCAAGAACAAGAGTGAGATGTGGGTTGGATGTTAGAGAGAAACTTGGATGGAATAATGGATGAATGTATAAAATGAATGTGTGTAAAATGGAACAACCAACCCTCTCCAAGACTAGGAGAGGGTCTATTTATACTACAATGGCCGGCCATGGGATGAGTTGGGTCTCCCATGGGCCTTGGGCCGGACTAGATTACTAATCTAATCCTTATACTAACTACGAGCTAAGACTTGTTACAACTTTGGAAGTGACCGACACTTTTCGTGTTTCCAACAATCTCCCCCTAAGGGAGGTCACTCCAATTTACAAACTTTAAACCTAGCATACTATGCTTTATCCTTAGTCTTTAGCTCGTACTCTTGACTTTCTCTTGTGAATATGTTGTAGTGATCATTGACTTCTTGGATTGAGCTTGTTCCTTGAACTTGTATTTGACATTGTGATCTTGAGCATCTTGAGATCATCAACCAAGCACAATCTCTACGCCATCTTGTAACTTTGCCATCTTGTGGACTTGCGACTTCTGGACCGACATGCTCATACCATTCTTGAAAAGCTTTAATGTTGCATCTTTCTTGAAATTCTTTAACTTTAACACTTTGACACTTCTAGAAAGATGTGTGGTATCAGAGTAGCGGAAGTCTTGAAACATGTACTTGAGCTTTCATGATGACTTTATGTTTGTCGGTCGGGTATGAGCATGTGGTTATGGATCTTGTGAGCCAGCTGGAATCAGGAACCTCCACCACCATTTTACATAGCCTGCATAAAACAGTTAGCAATAAAGCAGGGGGACGAATATGGCTTTGTCATTCGCCCAGGTTTGGTTGGAGAAACCTTCGAATCCGTGAGGATCGACCTGTGATCAGATAGATTCAATTTAAGAAGAATCTTCTTGACAGGATTTCCAGCTGAAGTATTGAATCTTTCTAACACATAAGTATTAGATTCATCGTACTCAGCATGTTCTCATTATCGGAACGTCTCAAAGCAGACAGCACGATAAGAGTGAACCAGTGAGTTACTATCTCACCGATTGATATAGAAAATTGATTTGAAAATCAATCGGTGTATCACTTACAAAATTGTTTTTGTGACACACCGAGAGTGTTTATCATTTCAAAAATTCACTAACAACCGTTGATCCATTTCCTGGAACAAGTTTGATTCTTATAGAATCGCACCATCGTTTCTTTCCAGTTGTCACAAGTTTGATTCATAAAGAATCGCACAAGTTACCTACCATGAGCTTGTTTGATGTTGACTCAAGCAGGATTTCCATCTTCATTGTGAATGAATTCACTCTGATGTTCTGGCAAAATCACAAGGATAATGCGAAGGACTCTTAAGATGTATCTTGTAATTCACATTGTGTGACTTAGCAAGAATAATTTGACAAGTGTCCTAATGAGATTTATGGATGATCTCTTTTGGCTCTAGACTCAATAGTGCACTTTGATTTTAGTGATCGGAGGCTGGAGCTGAGTGCCACCTTTTCAATATCAACTAACTCGGAGTGAGAGTCAATAGAAATATGTATCTCCGTGAGTTTTTGAAACAAAGACTTTATCTGACTTTGAGAAGCTGGGAGGGTTGTGCATCGCGTCACATGGTCCAGACTGTCTTCATTGGCAAACAACACTGAGTGTTTCTAACAGCATATGTATTGACCCCCGGTTTCATGCCTAAGTGTATGAGGCTTCTTAATTTTCACACTTTACCTTACTTTTCTTTTTCATTCTCAACCTTCAATCTTACCGTGACAAATTCTGACTAACACCTTGTTGGTTTGTTCCAGTGTAGCTCCATCACAGTCGTGCATTATTCCCTTTCTACCACTTTTTCTCTCCCTTTAATCATACCTACGGACTTCTACACTAACAAGTGGATATCCCTGGTAAGATCCCTCTGCACGTTCCTGGCAGGATCAATGGGATTCTGAAAACCCTTATCCAAACCGCCTTAAACTTCAAGAATTTAAGAACATGGTCTGTTCTTTTGGTAATTTCATCACGAATCCTTCAAAAACATGCAAATTTAATCAAAGGGTTTTGTATATTTATCAAAACATTTACACTTTGAGAGTTTTTCATCATCACTTAAAAGCTCCCCCATAACATGTGCATCGTTATCGTAGTACATGCTAGGTATGGATTGCATTAGTCTATTTATTTGATACACTTTCTGTCAAATATTTATTAAGTCCGGTTAACACAAGTTCTCCCCTATCCAAAATGTTAAGTATCCCTTGATATTTTGGATGATCAATTGATTAACCCGTTCGGGGACAAAATGCGATATGAACGCAGATTGGAACATTTTATTGCTACCGACCTCAATTTTTGAGGGTTTATTATAAGAATGATGCCGAGTACAAATTATTTGAAAATTTGATTTACTGAGAAATTCTTAAAAAATTTATACTCCGAGCACATCTATAATTCACCAATAATCTACACTAATAATGTACATATCACAAAATAATTGTAATTTACGAGGATAACCTTTTTCAAGATGAAACAACATATGATAAATCATATGGGCCTTTTGTAGAAGCCTTAGGTCAACCCCCGTAAGGTCGTCCACCGACAAATCTTTCCAAACTCCTCATTATCCTCCTTGTCTTTAGCCTCTTGTCAATCGCACTGGGATCATGCTCTCGCGTTTGCCATGTCACGATGCTTCCAAAAGTCCTCTGGCAGATACTCTCATTCTATTCCCTTGAGGTGATCATTAAGAACATCCGAACGTCATCTTAGAGAATGACCATCGCTGAACTTGTGGAGTTCGTCAATGCGCAACAATCGGTTTCTTCTTGTCCTTTTATTCTCGTAAAGAATGAATCCTCTTGGATTCGGAATAATGGAGTATAACAGTCTTGTCTCCTTCAGATTTGATCTGTATCATGTTTGGTCTTGGTGAGATTAAGTTTCCTTTCTGATAACTTTCAACACCCATTGAATGTTTCTTCCAACGTCGCTGGAAGACCACTCTTCGTGTAAATCCTTCATAAGGAACATTAAATGCAATACGTACTTCAACGCTTTAGATTAGTCCCTTTTTTTCCTTGACACAAGAGAAGCAGTCATACTTCAATGTTCTTGGATCATTAGTCCTGTGAAAGTCGCCTTCGTTGAACATGTAGAGATCATCATCAACCCTATCGTACTGTAAATCCAGTCAAGATGCTTATAATCATGCCATATCGACAATTTCAACCTTCGTGACAGCAATTATTTCCGTCTTTTTTAATAGAGAACATCTCGAGCGATTCCCTTGAAGTTGCAAAATGCATAGAACTGTCGTCTGCTTTTTGCCACCAATGCGAGATTCCCCATATGGCAGATCTGTCGAATTTGACTAATCTTTTGACTCCACATTGATTAGCACCAAGTCTTCCGTATCCATTTATTTGTCCCGTAATCTGCACCATAGTCCTTCGTTACTGACGTAGAGTACTTTCGCTGACACACCACCACGTATATATTCCAGGTCGTTATTGATGAAATGATGAAATGGGAATTACACACGATCCTTGAGAATTTGGAACAAACGGTAGTAGGTGTCGCAGATCATGCGATATTGAAGACCTACATGTTTGATCCAGTCTATTTTCTCCGGTTTGGCTTTGTAGACCTTCCTCACATAAATATTTTCCAATTCTAGTCAACTCTTGCAAGTGCCTTTCATCAACTCAAATGTTGGACCAGCTAGCAGTTCAGGCGTTGAGTTTGAACGTTTATCCGATTCATCACAAAAGCGGAGAAGTCAAATGTAGAGTCAGTTAGTTCATCGAACGACTCTCGAGGGTCTTGTTGTGCCAGACTGCTTAGCCAAGGTTGGACATTTTCATGAGCGGCAGGAACAGACGTATTCCATGCATGGTCAGGAGAAGGTAGTTTTGTAGGTTTTTGAAACCAGTCTGAAGGATGTTGAACCTCTTCTTCGGCCTGTTCGTCTTGGATATCTGTTTCGAACTCCTGGTCTGCAGGACCTTTGAAGACATCGGTAAGTGCATGGCAATCCCCTACTGAGAAGAGCGGAAGTTGGGCCGTAGCAGATTTCGTGTGAGTCTTAGTTCCTTGTGCTGGATATCTTTCTGCAGACTTGGTTGTCGTTTCACTTGGAGCAACTGGTGGAAGCAGGTTCCTTTCTGCCTTCTATTCTCGTGGACCCCGTCTGTTTCCAGCGGAGGGTTCTTCATCATTCCATCCTGCTCATCTCTAGGTCATTTAATTGTGACTGTATCGCCATATGTATCTAACAAGATGGGTCGGGCTTATACGCCTCAACTAATGCCTTGTAATTGTATTATGTATGTCTGACCTGTTGTTAGAGTTGTTGGCCCCATCTTGGTCAATAAAGATCCGTTTACACCCACTCTAATTTCTGATAGATTTACATACTTAGCATGAGATGTGTTGGCTGTCCTTTGATGATGCGCACCAAACCTCAGACTCAAGTTATCAGTTACTAACTTCTGCGACTTTTTGAATAAATTTTGATACTTCCTTTCTCTGACTTCTTTCTTGATGATTTTCTTCATTCCGTCATCATTGAGTCAAGAAGATTTGTTGATTTGCAGAAGTAGACCTCTTCTCGAAATTGTATACTTCACTGGAAACTGCAACGTCCACTGCTCCATCATCTTATTTCAGATATTGATCAACCAGTGCCAGGGAATGGAGGAGAGCGCGTCAGCATATTTGATTGTTTGTGCCTAGAATTCTGAGAAATTGTCTTCCTAACACTTTCAGTCTAATGATCAAAGCCAAACAACGAGGCAAAGTTTGGAAGATTTTCTAGCAAGGAGCTTGTAGTAGTTGCCGGTGTCATAATTGGTAGTTGTTGTGGTTGAATGACGATAGGATGCGGTGTTGGAGGGCGAGTGAAGGATGGCTCCACGATGGCTGTTACATTAGTATCAATGAGAGAAGTGTCTCATTTGTTGTCGAAAAAATTCATCAACACCATATCTTGATTGGGTTCAGCATGTTTGATACGAATCCAGAGGATACAGACGAACTCTGATGTTGACCATCAGGATTAACCGGAGTTGCGTGTCACATGAGTGTCCCCTTCAACATCTGTCCCCATTACTTTTAATCTCTTCCATCAAGAACGGTAATTGGAATCTTTTGACTGCCCTCTTTCCTTTAGACATGTTCATCTGTAGCACCTTTATCTGACTTTGCTCCAGCAACTTTTGCTCCTTCCATCGTACATTGTCACTAACGTCCTCGAATCTGATGTTGAAATACTAGAAATCAATCTTCAATCAGTATCCTATTCATGTATTATTCATCAACATGATTCGGTGAGCTTGGATGTACAAATATCATCACCATCATATCAGAGTCCGGTCAATTCTTCATCATCATCGTCAGGTTTTCTTATCATCGTCATGTGCGTCATCATCTTCTTGATCATTCTCATCATCGTCATGGTCATCTTCCTCTTCTTCTTCCTGGGTGGTCTCATGAACGTCATGTTTTTCTGCATCATCGTCATCTTGATCTTGCTCATCATTGTGATCATCGTCGCTTGATTTCCAAGATTATAGCATCCTACGATCATAATGCAGAGCTTTGGGAACCCCTGGTGTAACACCAGTTCCTTCATCTGCTCCAGAACCACTAGCATGAGAGCTATGAGTTTCTTGACGGCTTCTTTTGATGACTATTTTAAGTTGTTCAGCCTCTGTCAAGTCTGCCTCAGATATATTCTCCAGCTCTGAAGTCTTTTGTTTTCCTGTTCCTGACTTCTGTTTCTTGGGGGCAGTGGAAGGCTTCAGTTTAGGGATTGCATCTGTATTAGCTTTCTTCTTGCTTCCTTTTGTCTTAGGAGGAATTGTTCTTAAGCCATAGCATAATACCTTTGTAGGATTCGAGTGCGGATGTCCTTATTGGTAATCACTGGCAGATAGCCCCGTACAACTGAGTGGCTTCATTCCTTGATATAACATTGATTGTAGAAAACATTGGGTCATCTCTGGCATAGTGCCAATTGACCTTGTTTCTTCTAGGGATTGAAGGATCCTTTTCCATCACATAGTTGACGACTAACTTGGTGAACCGAGGATAGTACATCGCACTGCCCTTCTTCGAACTTTTGGTCTCAATCTTGAAAATGAAGTCTTCCCACAGAAGATATGCATAGTCAACGTTCTTCTGGTTGTACATACCCCACAAGATTTGAGCTTGAGAGAGACGAAGACTGTCATATGATGGAGTTCCGCAGAGACATTTGTTGATTACAGCAGCAAATGATCTCCATGGTTGATGCAGTTTATTGACATTCACGTCAGAGAGCTTCCTTATATCTCCAGTGTGTCCAAGGCTAGCTAGAAAGATGATGATCTCCGACTCAAGAGGTGGGTCTACAAACTTCTTATTACCGACTTTAGGGCAAATTTGAAGAATGTCCCTGAATTGCTCAAGACCAGAATGAATGTTGCTTCTTGTTATTCATCTTGAAACGGACCGATCGATTGTGAACATAAGCCGAAGCCCAGAATTCCTGCATATAGATCTCTGGAGCATCAGCAGTAACTTGGAAAGCCTTGTAGAACGGAGTGAGCTTTAGCACATCATAGACCACTTGAAGGGTTGCTTCCTTGGATGTAATATCCGAACTCAAGCGAAGATTGCATTTTCCAATCTTGAGTCGGTCAGCAGGAGCCACCAATTGCTCATCCAAAGCAATCTGATCCGCTATCGAGAGTGCCATAATTCTGTTTAAGAAAGAGTGAGTACAGTTTATAAGGACACACAATCATTCATTCATGATAACCTTTAAGACATTTAGCACTTTTGAAGATCAATCTACTTAGAAAGACACATGGCGTGTAAGACAAAGGCACCTATCCTAACATATAAGTCGAATATAGTTAACCTTGGTTTTGTCAAACGTATACTGTCTATTTTAACTAAGAATTTGTTTGAAATTTATAATCATCAAGTTTATAGAAAAAAAAATTTGAACCTTAATTGGTGTTATGTCAAAATTGTCAAGTGTTATAACTCTACTACGTTCGATGACTAAATGTCTCAAAGAGTAACACTCCTTTTCGGTATTAGTCCTTAAATAAGTGCTATGTTCGAATCCTTATTTAAGACACTCATTCGATCATGCAAATGGCACTCGTTCGATTCTTTTCTAAGAAACACTCGTTTTCGATCCCTGTAAGACAGACACTCGTTCGATCGCCCTTTTTTAAAAAATCACTCGTCTACGCGATAATCAATCACATATAAACATACTCGTTTCGAATCCAGTTTTTTGAAAAAACACTCGTTCGCTCCTGTTAAGCGCACTCCTTTTTTCGATCGCCCTTTTTAAAAAATCACATCGTATCTGATCACCTTTTAAAAGTCACGCTTGTTCGAATCAAATACTTAAATACATTCGTTCGATCAACACATAGGGTCACTCGTTCGATCAACACGTATAGCCACTCGTTCGATCAACACTTATGGTCACTCGTTCGATCAACGCTTATGGCCACTCGTTCGATCAACACATAAACACACTCGTTCGATCAATTCTGAGTGACACTCGTTCGATCCTCACATTACTTAGTACTCGTTCGATCAACACTATTCGTCACTCGTTCGATCCTTATTAAAAATCTCTCGTTCGATCCTTTCAAAACAACACTCGTTCCGATCAACACAGACAATTCACTTTACGAAATTCATATGTTTATATTTGTTCGATTTATATAAGAACGATTTACACTTTTAACACTTAGTCTAACATTAGCACAAACATATCATATGTTATACTAATTTTTTTCCGAACACAAATCTGTCAAGAACACATTTAGACTGCAACAAATGAACAAGCTAAGATAACCTATACATTTAACACACCTAATACTACAAGAGCCCCCAATCAATTTTAAGAATTAACCACTTTTAGATTTAAGAACCCTAATATCATAATTAGGGTACTTTTTGATCGAAAATCGGCAAAAACTCATAATTCATTAGAGATTTCGAGTAGATTAGGTGATGGTGAACACGATTGACAGTATACCTTAGAGATGAATCGGAGTAAAAACTTGTTGTGAATGATGCGATTGAAAAGATGCAAGTGTGTGTTTGAGTGTGTGTTTGAGTGTGTGAGTGAGTTTGTGTACAGTGAAATGGGACGGTGGGGTTTGATGGTGTGAAAATTTTTTTCATCTTAGTGCATATTTGGCCCCTCATGTTTTACACAATCTTATTAATTTGCACATTAAGATTATAGGTATATTCAAGTAAACAACTAGCACACTTTGTCCTAAATGTTTTATCTCTCATACCTATAGTCCTAAAGGCATAAACAAGTAACACATAAGGCACAAATAACCGTTTAAATTCTTTTTCCCTTTTTAATAGCTCATTTGATCATGACAAAGAAATTTGACATTTTCTCCCCCTCAAACAATGACCTCTTTTTCTATTTGAAAGAAGCTGTAGACATTGTTTTGAGAAGTCAATGTAATTTTGAAAGTATTTTCAGATCTGAATGATTTATGTATGTGACCAACACAAACATTACCAAGATAAATAAGATTTCTCTTTATTTTAATCCACATAGATGCACTGAAACGTACACTTATGGATATAGAAAGCACGGGTTGTGATGCAAAGTAATCACAAGCTTTGCATGGTCATAAAGTAGACCATGCCCGAGAATAAATTCCCGTTGAGAGGCCAAGTTTTCTTTTTGAAATACTTGCCTTTAAGATGACGACCGGGTTGCTATCTGAAATAATAGCAAGCCATGTGGCATGTTTTGAAAAACATTTGTAACTTCTGCTCGAACTTCATTGACAGACTTGTATCATTGTTAAATGACATTTCTAGAGGCCGAAAATGTTATCGAATTGCAGAAGACATGCCATTGTTAACCTTCTTTTTGAATTTTTCTTATTTTTTAATTTTGTTATTTTTTGATTTTTGAAAAGATTATATAAAAGAAAATCTTTTTGGTTTTTCTGATTTTAGAAAAAATAAAAATAAAATCTTTTTGTGTTTTTCTGATTTTGAGTATATACTTATGATACAGGATATTTTGAATAGGTACCACCACTATTCATCAACTTCATCTGCCAATTGTTTCAGAGTATCCGGCGTAAAACTCCGCATTTCCAGCTTGGTTTATAAAAATTCAATTCTTTCTCGGCCAAGAGCTTTGGAAAAGTCCCGCCAGTTGAATTCCGTATTGACAAAGTAAAAGTTCGATACCCCATCCTCTAACAAGCTCCTTTGAATGAAATGAAACCGGATGTCTATAATGCTGATCGAAATGTTGAACCTTGTTATGCAAGCGATAAGGCGCTAGGCGCTTTTGTTATCATCAGTAACATTGGAATTTTATTGAATCCAAAGCCATAGTCGGGTAAGTTTGTGATTCACCAAAGACTTGAGCACAACAACCGACAAAAGCAATATATACAGCTTCCGTACAGATATCGCACGCTTTTTCTGCCGTTTAGAGACGACCAAGCTTCAATCTAACACCCAAAAGTTGAATACTGCCAGAAGTACTTACGGCAGTGTATCTTGACAACCAGCATGACCGCATCTGCAAATGCTTGTTATGCAAAGGAGGAATCCTTCGGATACAAAGACCCGATGAACGGTTTCCTTTTAGATACGAAAGATCCTTTTATAGTACGTGCATTAGGTGCTTTTTGGTAGCCGAGCCTATACGCACACATGCATATAGCAAATTGTAGGTCAGTCTACTGCTGGAAGATAAAGGAGAGGGTGTCAATCATACCAACGATATGTGATGGATCTACGGCTTTCCCACTTCTTTATCCTGCATCCATTTGGACTTCTCCACCATGGGAGTAACCACTGGTCACAAGATTCATAGCCATATTTTTTGGATGATTCAAGAGCATATTTTGATTGTTTATGAAGATCCTCTGGGACTTTTAGAAATCTGTAATACCTAAAGAAAAATGAGATTTTTCCCATCATCGACATCTTGAATTTTGAACACATTATTTTAGCAAATAGATCACACAGTTCAGGAGTAGAGGCAGCAAAGATAATATCATCGACATAGATTTGTACCAGAATTAGGTCGTTGCCTTCTCTACGATGAACATGAGTAAGTATCCACTGAGCCTTTGGAGAAGTCAGTGGAAGCAAACGAAGACAATAACTATCTACCACGCACGTGGTGCTTGTTTTTTCAACCCATACAAGAGCTTCTTTAAGCTTGTACAACTGTTTAGGTTTTGTCTGGATCACTAAATCCGTCCGGCTGCTAACATAAACTTCTCTCGCAGATTACCAGTCAAAAACGCAGTCTTCACTCAATTTAGTAGTATGACCAGTTTCATGTGAGCAGCAAATGCAAGAAATATGCGAATAGCCTCTAATCTCAACTAAGCGAATGACTCTCAAATCAATACCTTCTTCTTGACGATACCCACGAGCGACCCAACCGAGCCCTTATTCTTTCTTTCAGTATAAACCTCCTACTCATCAAGTTTCATCCTTATAGATCCACATAAGAGAATGACATATGCTTTCAGGAAGGAGGAACAAGTTCCCAAAACCTCTAGATGGTTTCAAATTCATAGAGTCCTCTAGCATAGCTTCAATCCAACAGGCCAGGGTTTAATGCTTCTTTGTAGTTCTGTAGGTTCAACTGAAGTTTAGGAAGCATCATAGTAACAGAATAGGGCTTTTCATGAAGTTGGTGTCCGTGTGGAAACTGTCTTCAAAGCACCAATTATATTTCTCAAAGTGGTGATCTTTGTCCATTTGCCTAGTGTGTTCAGAAAACTTGTGATCGGATGCACAATTTTATGAATAACGTTTGATGAAGATTGATCAGAAAAAACTCTGAATGAATACCGAAGTATACGGATCATTACCCTGGGTATTCCGTGGGAAATTTCACACGAGATTTTTTCCGTGGGAAAAGTCCGTGGGTAAAAGCAGTTTTTGTAGTAGTGCATTTTCTACCCATTTTAACCCAAACCACCTATCAACTTTTGATTATAATCCTTAATATAAGTCTTAGGATCAGTAAACTATCATTCCTAATCAAATGTACATGAAATCCAAGCTTGAAAACCCTAATTGAGCCATAATGTACACGAAATCAAAAACCTTTGCAAAGTGACCCATTTTGAAAATTTTTCTTGCAACCAAGAACCTTACCTCCCTAGCTACTTAAAAGCACCTCTCCTAAATATCTACTTCATTTATAGTTTAAAAATCCATCACATGGTTCTTTGTTCTTCCTTGCTTAGTCGCGGCATCACCAAAACAAAACAACACATCAAGGCTACTTCCTAGCTTCTACAACTCATACACTAGCTTCTCCACATCCCTACCTAGCTTATACACATTCCCTAACTCAGATTACAAGCTTACCTTGAGCCCTAAGGGTAGTTCGACTATAAATAGGGACCATAACACTTCATTTTTCTTCATCCCCCACTTCCTCCTCTATAACCCTTACATAGAAGCAATCCTTTACTCTAAGAGATCCTAAGAGGTCTTAATAAGGCTCAAGTTCAGAAAGGAAGCAAAATAAACCAAGAAACGAAGCCCCAGAGTCGTTATTCTAGGCGTACAAAGCTAAAAGTCCCGATTTTGACCTGTTGGGAATTACAGATTTGAAGATTACAAAACCTGTTAGACGAAATGAAGAAAGAAGAAACAATGAAGGACCAAATATGTAATTGTTTAGTTAGCTTAGATAGTAAGCTAGGGTTTGTAACCATCCTCTACTATATAAAGAGGATAGGCGTCTAGGTTACAATCCATCCATTCATAGCAGACTTCTCTAATGAGAGTCTAAGAAACGCATAGAGCGTGAGTAGTGTAGTAGTAGTAGTAGTTAGTTTCTTTATTATGTTCAATAAAGAAAACCTTATTAGTAACTTTGATCTTGTTCTTAATTATTATTCTGCTGTGTGTTGATCATTGTTATTACACCCTAGTTGAGTCCAGATCTTGGATTCTACAGACCTTATCACACCTTTCTTACATCTGCAAACCATGCTATTCCTACAAGAATTAGTCTAAAACAAAAAAAAAACATGCTGCAGGAGTTTGTATAATACCAGAATTAACTTAAACTAACTACCTGAATTAATACTAAGAACTACCAGAATTAATACTACTTAAGCCAGAATTTAGGTAAACTAACTACCAGAAGTGTACAAACTATACAACTAAGCCTCCCCCTAAATGTAGCTAGGGGTTTATCATACCAATACTAACCACTAAGTAATTAAACCGTGGTCCATCAAAAGGTTTGGTCAATAGGTCAGCTACATTTAAGTCTGTGTGAATTTTCTCCACACTAATGAGCTTCTTCTCATAACAATCTCTTATAAAATGGTGGCGTATCTCGATGTGCTTTGTCTTGGAATGATACACTGGGTTCTTCACAATGCAAATTGTGCTTTCATTATCAATGTGGATTTTGGTATTCATGAAATTGAAACCATAGTCCAGCAGTTGATTTTGAACCCACAATACTTGTCCACAGCAATTTGCAGCAGCTACATATTCAGCTTCAGTTGTAGAAGTAGCCACTATGGTCTGTTTCTTGCATTGCCATGAGATAAGTCTTTGTCCAAGAAATTGACAACCACCTGTTGTGGATTTCCTGTCAAGGTTTGACCCACCATAATCACTATCAGAGAAAGCTTCCAGGTCAAAAGGTGATTCTCTAGGATACCATAAGCCCAAATTGGGTTTGCCCTTAAGGTACTTAAAGATTCTCTTCACAGCATTGAGATGTGAAGTCTTGGGAGTGACCTGAAAACGAGAACAAACACATACTGCATACATTATATCAGGCCTAGAGGCAGTTAAATACATGAGAGAACCTATCATGGATCTGTATAAGTGTACATCCACATCAACAGCTTCCTCATCTTTTGTCAATGCCACTTTGGTCTCCATGGGGGTTATTGCAGTTTTCACACTTACAAGATCAAATTTCTTGAGTATCTCAGCTACATACTTGTCCTGAGATATGAAGATTCCTTCTTTGTTCTGTTTGACTTGTAATCCTAGGAAAAATGTGAGTTCACCCATAGAACTCATCTGAAATCTGCTTTTCATCAAGGCTTCAAACTCATCACACCAAGACTTTTTGGTAGATCCAAAAATGATATCATCAACATACACTTGAACCAGCATGATATCCTTCTTGTCCCTTTTAATAAATAAAGTCTTGTCAATAGTACCCCTCTTGTATCCATGCTTCTCTAGAAATGTTGATAGAGTAGCATACCAAGCTCTAGGAGCTTGATGCAGTCCATACAAAGCTTTGACCACCTTATAAACCTTCTTAGGGTGATCAGGATCAACAAAGCCAGGAGGTTGTGAGACATAAACCTCTTCATCTATAGTGCCATACAGAAAGGCACTTTTTACATCCATTTGGTATACTATGAACCCCATAAATGAGGCAAAGGCTAAAAATAACCTGATAGCTTCTATTCTTGCCACAGGAGCAAAAACCTCATCATAGTCAATACCTTCTTCCTGCGTGTACCCTTGGGCCACCAATCTTGCCTTATTTCTCACAACTACTCCTCTTTCATCTCTTTTATTTTTGTAGACCCATTTTGTACCAATGACCTTCATTCCGTGAGGTAGATCTACAAGAACCCATACTTGTTGCAGCTTGAATTGTAACAACTCTTCTTGCATGGCTTGAACCTAACTGTCATCTTGTAGAGCTTCAGCAATCTTTTTAGGTTCCTCCTGAGATAGAAAGCAGGCAAATAAACAATGCTGTTGATCTTTGTGATTGTTTCTTTGCTGCTTTTGAATAAAGCTGAAAAGTGCATGAGCTCCTGATTTTTGCTGCACTTTGCTTCTAGTTTGCACAGCTGACTTAGGATCACCAAGTATTTGACTTTTTGGGCTATATTGTGAATCCTAAGAGTAGGAGTAGGACTGACTTCGATTTCTTATTGGTAAGCTGTGAAGTCAGTTATAACACCCTCTTCATCATAAGATGCCTCATCAAAAACTCCTGTCTCAGACATGTGAAAGATTTCGAGCTCTGGCATAGGTGATTCATCAGGATCAACCCTACCAGGTATTAACCGACTCATTACCCAGTTATAACTGAAGGACGTACTGGTAGATTATTTTTCAGATACTGTCCCTAAATGCTTTAGAGCAATTTCTTCTAATTCTCTTCTTAAAGCTAGAATCTTAGGAGCTTCTGAAGTGTCAGTAGAAGAAGCCTTCTTCTCTTGTTGAGGTTTTGTCAAGATCACCTCTTTCTTTGAATTTGTGGAAGATGTCCTTGATTCAACTTTTTCTTCAGTATTCTTTACAGCTGAAGGCACAATAATAAGCTCTACATCCTCATCTTTTTCCTGGATGACGCATTAGAATTAGAGTTTGTGAAGTACTTCACTGTTAGTTACTTCTGAAGTACCTGCATGTGGGTTAGCTTGATTTTCCAAAGATACAGGAATATAGTTCATAGAATCAGTAAGATAGTCAATATCAAACATCCATCTATACCCTACTCCTTTGACATTTGGTTTTTTTCACAGAAAATAGACAAGCAGTTACTTCTACTTTTTGGTTACTAAAATTATAAACCCTATAGGTTTGCTATTTAGTGAGTAACCAAACTTAAAAAATCCTCATCGATTTTCCATCAAAACTTGCCAGGACCTAAGAGATCTAAAATTGTAAATGACAACCTAACAGGACTTTTGTAAGCTGATAATTGGTTTGTGGCCAAACAAAAGCTCATAAGGAGTTTTGTTTTGAGGTTTAGTCACTCTTACCCTATTAAATATATAGCAAGGCCAGTAATAAACTGCTTCTACCCAATCAAAGTAGTTGTGTAAGAGGAGTCATGCTAGCATAGTTCTAGCTAGACCTCAATTAGGGTACTGTTCATTTTTTTTAGAACTCCATTCTGCTGTGGAGTTCTGGCATTGCTTGATACTCTTGTTTTTTTTCCCTTGTTTACACAAAATTCAAGCTAATCTCTATTCTTAATTTCAGTGCCATTATCAGATCTATTGGATTTTAACCCTATGACTAAGCTTGTTTTCAATTGCCTAATGAAGTTTTGAAGAATGATTTTTTTTTTTATTTCCCATAGTTTCATCCTTAGAGGCCAAAAAGAATACCAAATAAATCTGGTACATTCATCAGTAAGTCAAGGGCAATATCTTGACATGATTGCTGCTTTTTACAGCAAGTAGGACCAAAAAAAGATCCATTTGGCAAAAGGTGTGTAAATGCTCAGTGGATTAATCTTTCTATTTGGCCTTGCAGGAGGCCCTGTGTTGTTTACTTGTGGCAAGCAACACAATGTATGGTCATTTCTAAAAACTTGGAAGGAAGACATCTTACAAGGGTTTCCCTTCACAAGTTTGTTTTGGTTTTTAAAAATTGATAGGACCTAACTTTTGTGCCACATTTTAGATTCATCAGATGTGGCTTTAGCAATCAAACAGGCAAAACTTTTGCAGGAGTAGGTGTCTTTCATATCAAAACTGTACATATTGTGATGTCAAGGGACTTCTAGAAACGTATCTGATTTTCATCAGGCATCTTAAGTCAGAAGGACACAACAAGAACATTCAGTTTAGTAAAAAAGAACCTTTTGCTGCTATATCAACATATTTGTGATATTGAGAAAGGTTAACATTTGCCCTAGGTTCTTTTTACAAAAGGTCACACTATCAAAATCTAAATTACCAAAAAAAAAAAAAAAAAAAAAAAAAAAAAAAAAAAAAAAGAAAAAAAAAAAAAAAAAAAACTCTTATCTTTCCTTTACCAGATATGTAGCCTTTGCTACCTCCAAAGGTAACATATCCCCCCCCATTGAATTCTTCAAAATCCTCTAGTTGATCCTTGTTACCTGTCATGTGCCCTGAGCATCCACTATCAAATATACCTTTATCTACCATGTTCTTCAGTGGATGATCTCACATGAAGAGAAATTAGTTTCTCGTAGGGACCCAGGCCATTACAGGCTTGGGTCTGCCTTATGGACCTTTAGCATTCACAGTTCTAATAAAAGTTGGTCCACTATCACAATTGGAGTTTGAGTTCCTCCAATTATAACCTGCTGAGGTCTTAACAGCAGATCCCTAATTTCCCTTTACAACATGAGAATGAGACATTTGTGCTGCATTTTTTGAAAAGGGTCTTCTTACAGATGAATGTGATTTAGAAAAATACATTCTTTGATTAAATTGATTCACCTGTGGTCTTTTAGGACTAAAACTGTTTGATGTCCTGGTGGGTACTGGCTGTCTAGATCTAACAGTATTAACATTAGTATTAACAGTATTAACTCTAGGCATAACAGAATTAATATTTGTTCTACCAGTATTAATATTTGTCCTAACAGAATTAATGTTTGGCCTACCAGTTTTAAGTTGTACTGGTCTAGGAACAAATTTATTAGCATGATTAATCCTGTTGGTATTAGTCCATATGGTTTTTTTCATATGATACCAGTATTACAAACCCTTTGTTTCTTAACCTCAGCCTCTCTTTCCATTTTCTTTATAATAATAGTTCCACAATCTTTAATCAAATGACTTAGACTACCACAAACAAAAAACATTTATTCTTTGTGAAAGAGTACCTTCCTCTAGTTCTGCCTTACCATATAGCATTCAATTCTACCTGTTAACTTTTAGGTGTTGCTAGATCTTTAATGGTTGCCTATGAGTTTTTAAGTATGAGACCAACAACTAGGTTCAACGCTTTTGATTATGGAGGCTGACACACCTTTTCTCATTTGTTGTTATAGGTGAAAGGGACTCATACACTTCTGGGAGGTACTCTTAAGTCTTAGATTCAGGATTCAAAGACATGCTCAGAGGGATTTAGTTCCAATAATCTCTTTCATGTATTAGATCTGTCAGTAGAATAATTCACTGGATTCTATCATATGTTACCATCGATGTTTCTGGGTCTTGGTGGTCCTTCTTTCCATTACCATACAAGGAGCTCATCAATTTATTATTGTGGTTTAGGAGTATAAATCTAATCTCCCTTCCAATATGCCTAACTAAAGGGATGTGGAACACCTTTAAAATCATTAGTTTTTATAAATCTACTGTATAAAGGTTTTCCAACTGAGTCCTCTTTTGTATAATTAAAAACAGAAAAATTCATTTCTTCCTCATAACTTAGAACCTCATTGTTGATTGTATTTCATACACTAAGCCAATTTTATAGTTGAACTCATGCCAGAATTAAATTAATCTCCAAAGAATGTTTCTTAGAAGAAATCTTTCATGTATCCTAATGTTTTCTGCAATTGTTCCTTTTCTTTCACAACTTTCATTCCAATTCTCCTATATTTTTTAAGCTTTTTATCTTTTTCATATATTTCATTTGCTTGAAATGTAAGCTTTTCATTTAGAGAAAGTTGCTGTTTTGAAAAGTAAACAAGTTAAGCTTTTCTTAGTTTCTTAACAGCTTGACTATAGGCAACATATTTGTGCTTTTGTAGACCACTAACTGATTCAATTGTTCATCACACAGTGTTTTAAGGGTATTGTATGAATCAATGCAAGTTTTAGAACATAAAGATACCTCATTACTGGAGCTGATAGCCATGAGTGCATGATTTGTCTCTTCTTCTTCAGTATGTTCTCCCCAATTAACAATACCATCATCCATTGTCAGCAAGCCCATCTGATTCTTCTCTTGCTTTCCAGCTTCTTGGTGTTGATAAAATGAGTCTCTCTTCTTCTTTCCATCATGTGTCCCCTTTGCTGTACATTCCCTAGCAAAGTGACCAGTGTTGTGACAATTGAAGCATTCAAGCTTCTTTTTGTCAAAACCAACAGGTGTTTTTCCATCAACACGAACTCTCCTTCCTGTTTTCTTATAGAACTTCTTCATTCGAATAGCAATCATTGCTATCTGCCAGTTTATGTCCATCTCTTCAATGTCCAAATCATCAATTTGTTCCAGATCTTCATGAAGCAAGTCCCAGTCCTCTGATTGTTTGGCAAAGAGGGAATAAATAACTTCATCAGCAAAACCAGCAAGAACTTTGTAGAATACTAGTAATCTAATGAATCAACCAAGAACAATGAGTGAGATGTGGGTTGGATTGTTAGAGAAACTTGGATGGAATGGATGATATGTGTATTATGGAATGTATGGAATGAAATAACAAAGTGAACAACCAACAATGAACAACCAACCCTCTCCAAGACTAGGAGAGGGTGTATAAATACTACCATGGCCGGCCCATGGGCTGGAGTTGGGCCACCCATGGGCCTAGGGCGGACTAGATTACTAATCTATCCTTATACTAACCACGAGATAAGATAGACTTATGTTACAACTTTGGAAGTGACCGACACTTTTTGTGTTTCCAACAATCTCCCCCTAAGGGAGGTCACTCCAATTTACAAACTTTAAACCTAGCATACTATGCTTTATCCTTAGTCTTTAGCTCGTATTCTTGTCTTTCTCTTGTGAATATGTTGTAGTGATCATTGACTTCTTGGTTTGAGCTTGTTCCTTGAACTTGTTATTTGACCATAGTGATCTTGAGCATCTTGAGTTCATCAAAACCAGCATATTCTCTACGCCAACTTGTACTTTTGCCACCTTGTGGACTTGCGATCTTTCTGGACAACATGCTTATACTATTCTTGAAAAGCTTTAATCTCTCTCTTTCACCCCCCCCCCCCCCCCCCCCTAAATTTAATCAAAGAATGTATTTTTCTAAATCACATTCATCTGTAAGAAGACCCTTTTCAAAAAATGCAGCACAAATGTCTCATTCTCATGCTGTAAAGGGAAATTGGGGATCTGCTGTTAAGACCTCAGCAGGTTATAATTGGAGGAACTCTAAACCAAACTCCAATTGTGATAGTGGACCAACTTTTATTAGAACTGTGAATGCTAAAGGTCCACAAGGCAGACCCAAGCCTGTAAAGGCCTGGGTCCCCATACTGAGAAAAATAATTTCTCTTTTTCATCGTGCAGGATATCCACTGAAGGAAATGGTAGATAGAGGTATATTTGATAGTGGATGCTCAGGGCACATGACAGGTAACAAGGATCAACTAGAGGATTTTGAAGAATTCAATGGGGGATCTGTTACCTTTGGAGGTAGCAAAGGCTACATATCTGGTAAAGGAAAAATAAGAGTTGGTAATTTAGATTTTGATAGTGTGTCTTTTGTAAAAGAACTAGGGCATTTTAACCTTTTCTCAATATCACAAATATGTGATAAGCAGCACAAGGTTCTTTTTACTTTAAAACTGAATGTCTGTTGTTGTCTTCTGACTTTTAAGATGCCCTGATGAAAATCAGTATACTTCTAAGGTCCCTAGACATCACAATATGTACCAGATTTTTGATATGAAGACCACGTTTAATCCTTCAAAGGTTTTGCCTGTTTGATTGCTAAAGCCACATCTGATGAATCTAAATTGTGGCACAAAAGGTTAGGTCATATCAATTTTAAAAACCTAAACAAACTTGTGAAGGGAAACCTTGTAAGAGGTCTTCCTTCCAAGGTTTTTAGAAATGACCATACATGTGTTGCTTGCCACAAAGGTAAACAACACAGGGCCTCCTGCAAGGCCAAATTAGAAAGATTAATCACTGAGCCATTACACACCTTGCATATGGATCTTTTTGGTCCTACTTCTGTAAAAAGCAGTAATCATGCAAGATATTGCCTTGTAATTACTGATGATTGTACCAGATTTAGTTGGGTATTCTTTTTGGCCTCTAAGGATGAAACTAGTGGCATTCTTCAAAACTTCATTAGGCAGATTGAAAACCAGCTTAGTCATAGGGTTAAAATCATTAGATCTGATAATGGCACTGAATTTAAGAATAGAGATATGCTTGAATTTTGTGGAAACAAGGGAATAAAACAAGAGTATAGCAATGCCAGAACTCCACAACAGAATGGAGTTGCTAATAATAATGAAAAAGGACCCTAATGAGGCATGCTAGAAACTATGCTAGCAGACTCACTCTTACCATACTTTTTGGGTTAGTAAGCAGTTTAGTACTGCTTTCTTTTTAATAGATTTAATAGGGTAAGAGTGACTAAACCTCAAAACAAAACTCCTTATGAGCTTTTGTTTGGCCACAAACCAATTATCAGCTACATAAGACCTTTTGGGTGTCATGTTACAATTTTAGATACTCTTAGTCGTGGCCTGGCAAGTTGATGGAAAATCTGCAGAGGGATTTTTTAGTTGGTTACTCATAATAGCAAAGCCTATAGGGTGTATAATTTTAGTAACCAAAAGAGTAGGAGTAATATCTGCCTGTGTCAATTTTCTTGAAGATAAACCCAATGTCAAAGGAGTAGGATATAGATGGATGTTTGATATTGACTATCTTACTGATTCTATGAACTATATTCCTGTATCTTTGGAAAATCAAACTAACCCACATGCAGGTACTTCAGAAGTAACTAACAGTGCAGGTACTTCACAAACTCCAAGTTCTAATGCGTCTCAGGAAAAAGATGAGGATGTAGAGCTTATTTTTGTTCCTTCAGTTGTAAAGAATACTGAAGAAAAAGTTGAATCAAGGACATCTTCTACAAATTCAAAGCAACAAGCGAAGAAGGCTTCTTCTATTGACACTTCAGAAGATAATCCTAAGATTCTAGCATTTAGAAGAGAGTTGGAAGAAATTGCTCTAAAGCATTTAGGAAAAGTATCTAAAAACACCACTACCAGTACTCCTTCAGTTAATACTAGTAGTGAGCCAGTTAATACTGGTAGTTTTGATCCTGATGATTCACCTATGCCAGAGCTCGAAATCTTTCACAAGTCTGAGACAGGAATTTTTGATGAGGCATCTTATGATGAAGAGGGCGTGATAACTGATTTCAACAGCCTACCCACAGAAATTGAAGTCAGTCCTACTCCTACACTTAGGATTCACAATATTCACCCGAAAAGTCAAATTCTTGGTGATCCTAAGTCAGCTGTGCAAACTAGAAGCAAAGTGCAACAAAAATCAGGAGCTCATGCACTTTTCAGCTTTATTCAAAAGCAGCAAAGAAACAATCATAAAGATCAACAACATTGTTTATTTGCCTGTTTTCTATCTCAGGAGGAACCTAAAAAGATTTCTGAAGCTCTACAAGATGACAGTTGGGTTCAAGCCATGCAAGAGGAGTTGTTACAATTCAAGCTGCAACAAGTATGGGTTCTTGTAGATCTACCTCACGGAATGAAGGTGATTGGTACTAAATGGGTCTACAGAAATAAAAGAGATGAAAGAGGAGTGGTTGTCAGAAATAAGGCAAGATTGGTGGCCCAAGGGTACACGCAGGAAGAAGGTATTGACTATGATGAGGTTTTTGCTCCTGTGGCAAGAATAGAAGCTATCAGGTTATTTTTAGCCTTTGCCTCATTTATGGGGTTCATAGTATACCAAATGGATGTAAAAAGTGCCTTTCTGTATGGCACTATAGATGAAGAGGTTTATGTCTCACAACCTCCTGGCTTTGTTGATCCTGATCACCCTAAGAAAGTTTATAAGGTGGTCAAAGCTTTGTATGGATTGCATCAAGCTCCTAGAGCTTGGTATGCTACTCTATCAACATTCCTAGAGAAGCATGGATACAAGAGGGGTACGATTGACAAGACTTTATTTATTAAAAGGGACAAGAAGGATATCATGCTGGTTCAAGTGTATGTTGATGATATCATTTTTGGATCTACCAAAAAGTCTTGGTGTGATGAGTTTGAAGCCTTGATGAAAAGCAGATTTCAGATGAGTTCTATGGGAGAACTCACATTTTTCTTAGGATTACAAGTCAAACAGAACAAGGCAGGAATCTTCATATCTCAGGACAAGTATGTAGCTGAGATACTCAAGAAATTTGATCTTGTAAATGTGAAAACTGCAATAACCCCCATGGAGACCAAAGTGGCATTGACAAAAGATGAGGAAGCTGTTGATGTGGATGTGCACTTATACAGATCCATGATAGGTTCTCTCATGTATTTAACTGCCTCTAGGCCTGATATAATGTATGCAGTATGTGTTTGTTCTCGTTTTCAGGTCACTCCCAAGACTTCACATCTCAATGCTGTGAAGAGAATCTTTAAGTACCTTAAGGGCAAACCACATTTGGGCTTATGGTATCCTAGAGAATCACCTTTTGACCTGGAAGCATTCTCTGACAGTGATTATGGTGGGTCCAACCTTGACAGGAAATCCACAACAGGTGGTTGTCAATTTCTTGGACAAAGACTTATCTCATGGCAATGCAAGAAACAGACCATAGTGGCTACTTCTACAACTGAAGCTGAATATGTAGCTGCTGCAAATTGCTGTGGACAAGTATTGTGGGTTCAAAATCAACTACTGGACTATGGTTTCAATTTCATGAATACCAAAATCCACATTGATAATGAAAGCACAATCTGCATTGTGAAGAACCCAGTGTATCATTCCAAGACAAAGCACATCGAGATACGCCACCATTTTATAAGAGATTGTTATGAGAAGAAGCTCATTAGTGTGGAGAAAATTCACACAGACTTAAATGTAGCTGACCTATTGACTAAACCTTTTGATGGACCACGGTTTAATTACTTAGTGGTTAGTATTGGGATGATAAACACATAGCTACATTTAAGGGGAGGCTAAATTGTATAGTGTGTATACTTCTGGTAGTTAGTTTAACTAAAATCTGGCTTAAGTAGTATTAATACTGGTAGTTAATAGTATTAATTCTGGTAGTTAGTAGTATTAATTCGGGTAGTTAGTTTAAGTTAATTCTGTCTATACAAACTCTTGCAGCATGTTTTTCTTTGTTTTAGTCTAATTCTTGCAGGAATAGCATGGATTTGCAGATGTAAGGCAGGTGTGATAAGGTCTTAATTCAGTAAATACTTAATTCTGGTTGAAAAAGAGTTAATTCGGGTTGTATCATAATTAATTCTGGTTGACCAAAGTTAAGTCTGGTAGTGTAAATTTTAATACTGGTAGGTTATTGTTAGTGCTGGTTGCGGGAAAATTGACTTTCTCTGCTTAAACACTGTTTAAATGTTACCGTTACAGATTTTTACGGCGCTATTGTCGTTAAACAGAGAAGCTATATATAGATAATGTTTGATTTCTCTTTCACACTTATCTGTTTATTGCTATCTCCTTTTCGCAAAGTAAAAATCTTCTTTATTTTTATAAAGAATATAGTCAATTGTCTTGCTACCAGCATCTACAACCTCACTCGTACCTAAACCCAGTAAATTTTCAGTTCAAGTCACTACTTTTTATTACTACTTTCGATTCATAGCTTAATTAAAATACTACGACAAACACAATCAAGTGGGGTTCTTGCGCAAGCCTGATGAAAGTGCAAGGTTTGCAGAGATAGAGGATTTTCTACGAGGTTCCAACCTCAGGTATGCTTTATCTACTAATACAACTATCTATGATTCCCTAGTCAAACAGTTTTGGCAGACTGCTACTGCCAACACTATCGCTGATGGGACTCTAGAGTTACATGCAACTATTGATACCACTGAGTATATAATCACTGAGGCATCTATTAGAGATAAGCTTCACTTAGCAGATGCTTCAGGGATTACAATGTTGTCAAATAATGAGATTTTTGAAGGGATGGGGCAAATGAGGTATCCTACTGACGGATCTTTCACCTTTTGGAAAAGCTTTTTCACACCCCAATAGAGATTTTTAGTCCACCATCTTTTGCATTGTATAAGCTCTAAAAGTGGTGGATAGGATCAATTTGGTAGCAATATTGCTACTGCTTTGATTTGTCTTTCCAATGGCAGAGTTTATAATTTTTCAAAACTCATTTTTGATGGCATGGTGGCAAACTTAAAAAGCAAGACAAAGTTTTTGATGTATCCTCGTTTTCTGCAACTAGTTTTGGACATGAAACACCCTTATCTAGCTGTGACCCTGACCAAAAAGATTTTTGGGAATATGAAAAGGGGTTTTAGAGGGGTATCAAGACCTTTGTTGCCTGCTATGCTGCTTGTTACTAATCCAAATGCAGGTCAAGAACATCCTGATGTGGCTCAATCTCAACCATCCTCATCCACTATTCCAGTACCATCTCCATCCTCACCACCAGTACAATCTCCACCACCTATACCTACTCCTATCCCTGCATCTACACCTACACCTATCCCTGAAACTGACCATGAACCTTTGGAGCACACTTTTGAGGAACCATCTCCTGCACACCAACACTTCTCACCACCACAAGAGCATGTCCAAGGACAGATGACTTTGGATCAATTGATGACAAGAGTTGATGGTTTGGAAAAGGATCTCAAGCAAACCAAGCTGACAATGGGGAGTGCTATTGTGAAGTTGGTCAAGAAGGTGAAGAAGCTGGAAGGTATTTTGAAGAGGAAAAATGTGGTCTTCTCAGACTCTGAAGAGGAAGAACCTGAGGACCAGGGGAGGAAAAGTCAAGATGATCCTCTAGTTTCTTTGGTACAAGGACTGGTTACTCCTTCTAAGTCTACTGTCAACATTTCAGGGGAGGAACAAGTTGAAGAAATAAGCCCTAATACATTAGAGGCAGCTAAAACTCTCTCCAGGGTTGCCTCTCAAAAGCCAAAGTCCATAGATAAGGGAAGGAGATATAAGAGAAGGAAAGAGACAAAGGGAAAGAAGGTTGTCACAAGCTTGGATTTTCAAGAAGAAGTTAATACTGCTGAAGGAGTTAATACTGGCAGTATTAAAGTTAGTACTAACAGCATTACCAAGTCTATTCCTTCACCTGATAAAGGCCAATGAGAAGGAAAAGCTCCTATGATCATTGAAGAAGCTCCTAAGAAGACTAAGGAACAAATTCTATAGGAGGAAGCTAGTCTTGCTGAAGCTATTAGATTGGATACTTTGGAGAAAGAAGAAGATGCTAAACAAGTACACTTGGATTCTCTCTTTGCACAAAGAATTGCAGAAGAAGAAGAATTGAATGAGCAACAAAAGAAAAGAAGAGCTCAAGTTTAATTTGAAGCTCAACATTACACAGATGAAGATTGGGATCTTATTAGAGCAAAGATTGAAGCTAATGCAGAGTTGTCAAAGAGTGTGCTAGGAAGTGACTTACAAGGAGAAGACTTTGCAAAGAAGATGGTTGATCTAGTAAATCAAAGGAAGAAACATTTTGCAGAAGAAAGAGCAAGAGCCAAAAGAAATAAGCCCATGACTCAATCACAGCTGAGAACCTATATGATGAACTACTTAAAGAATCAGGAGACATGGAAGCTATCTCAGCTGAATAATTTGAGTTTTGAAGAAGAGAAAGACGAATTTGATAAGCTGGTGAAGCAGGTTGAATCTTTTGCACCAATAAACTTTGAAGCTACTAAAGATAGTCTGAAAAGATTTAGTGAAGAGCTCCAAACAAAGACTTCAAAAAGACTAAAGAGTGATGAAGCAAAAGATGATGAGCCAACCAAGAGCAGACATGGAAAGAGGAGAATACTGATGAAAGGAAGGGATTTTCATAACGACCTGATAAGTATGATTCTGAAGATTCGATGAAGCTATATTGTGACAAGACTGATTATGCTTCAGGTAATAAAATTCTATTAATCCTGTTCTGTAGCTATAACATACCTAGTATAGCTAATTATAAGTTATCAAGTAAGGAGAGAGAGGTGTATTAGGTGTGTACCAAATTATTAGGGAAGATGGAACTGATATAAATGTACATAAATTTTGGAGCTATGCTGAAAGATGTAACTAGAGATGATCTTACTGAATTATATGGATTGGTCATGAATTAGATATGTATGAATGGACCAGGGATGTGCTTTGAGGTAGGTGCTTTGGGGATATTTAAAGAATATGTTTGAGGAACCTCTTAGAACAGATCCTATTTGGAGTGTATTAGGTCAACAAAGGATCATGAGTTGGAGATATTATGATACTTGTAGAGTACACTATTTGAACTTGGAGTCAATGGATATATATATGCTAATTGAAAGACAATATCCTTTATCTGCTGAGGTATGCAAAGCTATGCTAGATAAGAAACTTCAAGGAGGAAAACCAGATGAGGATTGCTACAAACTGTTGAAATGGATGGAAAAGCAAGATGGCATTAGGAAGTAGCATAGGTTGATGAGTTAGAAATCTAGGATGGAAATGAGAAGAATAACACTCGGTGGAGGTGCTATGCACTAACCACATTCAAATGGTTAGCAGGTCATCCATGTCTAACTACATAAGGACTGGCTAGTCAGGAGGGCAAAAGGATCTTGGTTAAAGACTTCTCAAATCCGTTAATGGCTGACAAATGGCCATAAAATTTATGGTAATCAATCAACATATTCAGGATTAGTAAAGAGTTGGGTAGCCCACAAGTTTATGGTTACTGGTAAAGGTATGGAAAAAACATAACAGTCCATAAGATTATGGCTTATGGTAAGACATAAATAAACCAATTTTATTAGATGGTTGACACGTTACCAAAAAGTGGATGGGTACATCAACTCACTAAGGTTCAAGTACTAAGAGTTGAATGGTCATCAATCCACATGGAATTTACCTTTTCTAGTGCCAAAGGATTGACTAGCCCTGAGCTAACGGCTAAGGTAAAGATATCTAAAATCGTTTATGGCTGTAATGGTTTGCCAAAAAATCATGTGGTATTCAACTCACTAATGTTTTCATTGTATTGAGAGGTGAATTGGTTTTCAGTCAAACATGGACATGCACCTTTTGGTGCAAAGGACTGACTACTCAAAGTAATGGTCTAACTGGTAATGAGACATAAATTCCATTTTAAAGTTTCAATGAATTCACCTTCGCACAAGAGTTAACACACCTGAAGGATGAGAATAGTTGAAACCATAAGATTTGGATGTAATATAGTCTATGTTGCTGACTATGACTGTGGGTGCTATAAAGCTTTGAAAGGATATAGTTGTGCAGAGATCAAAAAGAGTTGTTTGAAAAAATTGCAGATAAGAAGAATTAGAAGTTTTTATTTTACAAATCTCAGGAAGCTCAAATTGATGACTTTTGAAGAAATTTGAAGTTCCACAGTGAAGTCAGTTAGGGGAGGATTGTTGGGAAATAGATTCGTAAGAATTAAATATGATTGTATAAACAGTTTACGTCTGGTAGAATTAGTTATTTCTGGCAGACTAAGTTAATATTGGCAGGTACTACAAAAAGTTTAAGTCTTGGCAGTACTTATGTAGTACTGGTTGATAGCAGTACTATAGTTATAAGTGCTGGTTGTTATTTAGTTAAGTCTGTTTTAGTTAAGTCTGTTTATTTAACAGAATAGTAATAATATCTTAGTGATATCCAAATTAGGTGATATGCTTAGGAAAAGGATATGCATTATCTTTTCACCGTTTGTCAAGCATTTGGGTTTCCATGGTGTATAAAAGGAACACCTAACGGCATAGAGTTTTTTTTGGTAATAGAAGCATTGAAGCTTATTAGAAATCAATAGACAAATAAGTATTATTTCGTTATTTCTTATTTCTTGTGTTAAGATTCCGCATTAACACTTGATATTCATAGTCAGTGTCTCTCACATAGTTGATTTGGATTTATTCAAGTTAGCTATTATCTTATAAAGGCTATATAGATCCAAAACACAAGGACCTACACCCTCTGACTCGTTAGTTTTTGAAACCGACTTTTTCTTTGCAAAATTTGTTCTCTCATGAAAGTCTGAAAAAGGAGCCGTTTTCTAAACAATGAGGGTTGAATCCTTTTCGAGTACTTGGTTGTACGAACAACAGTTGGTTTTATCAAACTTAGTTTCATACAGATTTTCCTTTGCATTTTTCTATAAGTCTTTCTTTCCTCACAGATTGCAATGTTCTTGTTTGGCAATTGAGCTTTCAATTTGTATTTCAAAATATTGTTCAAGTTCCTTTCGAAATCACTTTGACGCTTGTCTTTGACAAACTGTGTCTTTTTTCAGTTGTTTCTTGACATTGTTGTAAAGCAATTTCAAGAGAAATTGAGTTGTTTTTTATAATTAGCAAAACTTTCGTTAAAAGTAGTGTAACATCTCTTTACTTCAATTTCAGTTTGTTCTTTTAAGAAAGCTTTTGTGCAAGACAGTCAATTTCCCTGACTTTATGAAGATATAAGCATTGTAATTCATGATCTCATCTAAATTAGATGATGATTGCAAATTATGTACAAAATTATAGCATTCGACACACATTCTGGCAAAAAGCATATCATAAATGTTGGAACATTTCTGACTTATCAGATTCAGTTCATCAATTCTTTCAAGAGATTAACGTACTTTAAATCTGCATGCATTTCTTGCTTACTTTCATGAAACAATGCGGCAACTATCATTCTTGAGTCTAGGGTAAGGGGCATCAACATGTCTTCAATAGGATTTCCATTTCTGAAGCAGTTGGGGATTCGAAGGTAAAGACGGTCGTGTGAATGTTTTACTTGCTTGATCGGACAATTTCTTTCAAATGATAATGTTATCGTCATGACATTTTATGGCTTGTACTTTTGCTTATTGATTTTGACATGGTAAGAAAAGCGAGGTTTTTGAAAATATTTTGGTTTCATTTTCACCAAATGTTTTCTCCACATTTTCTTTCTTATTTTCATTTGCTTTGTGCGAAACTAATTTTCTTAATGCTGAGTGGGGGTTTAAAAAAATTTCATAAGACTATTTAACTTTGGTAGTCAAGGTTTCACTAAGTCTTTATTTCAATTTTGACTCGGACTCTATTCTTCAAAAGTCAAGAGATCTCACCCTATCGGGGATGAAATCTGTTTGAAGGATCGATTTGGTCATGTGGATCAATCACGTTACAAACATGGTTTTTCAGATTGAGCCTTTTTAAGGTACATTGGATTTGCAAAGGTTATGCCTTCCATTAAATGTAAGGCTTTGGTGTAATATATGAAATGGTTTGGACTTGATTGCTCCTTTTGTAAACAATTTCATTCAAAAACTTTAATTGGTTTTCTATTGAAATCATTTTGTCAATATCTTTTTCTTCCTTAAGCTTCAAATCCGTTATGACCTTTGTTTTCTCTTTGACAAGACCTTCGTAATGTGACTTTGTTAAAAGACTCTGTTTGACTAACTCATCGTGTTTCTCTTTGACAACTGAAAATTTAATCAGGCTTTAACTTTTAAAACCTTCTTTATGTAATTTACTTTGAGCTATTAGTCCTAGGTGAGAGTTTTCATTTACACTTAAGTTCAAGTTTGTCATAGTCAAATGGTACGATCATTAAAGGCCTTGTATCTCTCAAACTCAGTCTGTTATTTTGAAGTGCAACTTAACAACTATCCGAATACTATTAGATTCACTTAGAGTTTCTACTAGTTTCCGCAAGATTGATTTTCCACTCAGTTAATTCTTGAGTTCAATGTTTGATTTGCTTTCTTTAATTGCTTTTGAATCTTTTTATTTCATCGACATCAAGCTTTAAATTAGCTATTAAATTAAGCATGTTACACACACGGCTCATCGTCACATCTTACATCATTTTGGTCACTTGGGGGGATTATCATTATCACAATTATTCGGGTGAGCAAGAATGACATTACTATCACCGTTCCACTGCACTTGTGTTACTAATGGATTCAGATGCTCCAAATGGTGGATGTCATGGCAAACACATTATCGTCAGTTATCGTATTGTACCTATTCAAATAGGATCATCATAAGTGCCTGTGTCTGCATTAGGAACCTCCTAGTCTTTGCCATGTAACGTAATGGTGCTTCCAACTCTTGTTTTAATCAATTTCTTCATCAGTGTCTCTAGTCAGTCAGATTGCTTCTGCTTGAAGTTGAACACCTTTCTCAGACTTGTTTACAACAGCAACATCTTTTCCTTATGTTAGTGGGTTCTTTAACCCGTTTTGGCTTTCTGCATTCCTAGCATAATGACCAAAATTCATTGAATTAAAAACACGTTATCCCAGTCTGTTGCACTACTTGACAACCTACCAGTTTCTATTAGCACCAGAAAAATTTACTTGGCCCTCTGATTCCCAAATGTCAGTATGATTGTCATTCTTACTACCTTGGTGTAGTATCTACATTTTGTTTTATGGTGTTTGAGGAAGTTCTAAGTTTTTCGTTGTAGGTTTGTAGATTTTCTGACAGTACTTTGCAATGAGAGCCAAATTTTTCTGCTTGTCTTTATCCATCTGAGTAGTTAAGGGATCAACTGTTCTTCTTTAGAAGCTGACTTCAGATGTTTGGTTATGATGATTGGATTTAGCTATCTCTTTGGCTTTGTATCTTGTAGTTGCATGAGATCTGGTTGGAAGTGAAGCTTTTGATGTTGGTGCATATGATTTGTGAGACTTTGATGATTGATAATAAGGGTCTTGAAGTGTTTGAGTAGTAACAACAAGTGCTAATGTGTAACATCCAGTAATTTTTGGAATTTTAAATGACTATTTTATCCTTTGACTTTTTGGGTCTGACTTGACTTTTTAACTTTTGGTCTTTTATTGGACATAAAGCGTTTACAGCGTAACGGTAATAATTTTAGATCATAATTTATTATAAAATAAATACATATTTATTATTTCATCTCACAAGTGAAAGTTATTTTTAATCTTATTTGGCTCGAAAATGAAAAAGATATAAGATTATTCTATGCTGACGTATAAAAAACGACGCTAAATCTCGTTTTCACGGACCCGGACTCTAAAGCAACATTTGATGTTTAAATCGAATTAATGGGACAACTTTTAGTTTTGACGAGACCCAAAAAAAACAGTCAGAAAGTGACTGAAATGCCCTCGCAAGATTTAGAAACAAGAAAATAATTAAATTATATTTAATTAACACTTTTTATTAAATAAAAATATTTAATAAATTAGTCATCATTTTATTCGAAAACGTTTGTTGATAACGCAAATATTCGGGTTAAAAATACATTTTTATTTTTACTTTCGGACAAGACATAACCGGGTTTCCAAATGAATAACAATTATTTTTATAAATGTTATAAACATATTTATGAAATACTATCAAGTAAATACTCGTTTTTATGGGAAAAATGATTTGGAAAACAATGGCGCAAGTTTCGTGCCTTGAATAATCCGTTAAGTCGCTCAAACGAGTCCCGAACCGCTTTTTATCAAAACTATATTAAAAATTTACACAATGACCCCCCCATCTATTTGAACTTGCCACTTTGCATTAAAACTTTTAATATATATATAAAAAGTTTTATTCATTTTTTTCATTTTATCTTATATAAACACACACACATGACCCTCCCTCTCTCTCCCCATTTCCGGCAGCCACCACCACCGCCGCTCCGGCGCCACCTCCGGCCACCAAAAAACTTTTACGGTTAATTTTCCGGCCAAGACCAAATATGCTCCCCATCACCCGATCTATCCGATCCCCACACTCACTCGCGGCCACGCGCCGCCCACCCCTCCACCACCACTCAGCCGCCGCCGCCACCAAAAAACTTTTTCGGCGAGTTTTCTGGCCGGATCCAAAAATGCTTCCCACCACTCGATCTACCCGATCCACTATACCACTTGCCGCCACGCGCCACCAACCACCCACCACCACCCCACTGCCACCGTCATCATCCTCATCCACCTCTTCACCACAACCACCACGAGGGTGCGTTGGTGTGTCGTTAACGCCACAAGGGTCCGTTTGGTTTCGTTCATTCCACCACGAGGGTGCGTGTGGGTCATCTCGGCACCACAACGGGTGTTCGTTTGGTTTGTTCTTAGCCCAAAGGGTGCATTGGGTTTGGGTTTAGAACCGGATAAGGTGCGTTTGTTGAGAAGCCCACCGGACCAAGGGGTGCGTTGGTTGTACCACATAAAAGGTTTGCATGGGTATTTATACGCAGCAGGCAAGGGGGGCTGCTAGGGGTGTTTGTTGCTGTGAAATCCACCTTCCTGGGCGTTTGGTTCATTATAAGACTAACAAGGGTGCGTTTGGATCCGGGTTTGGCAATAAGGGTGCGTTTGGTTTAACTGCCGCACCACTAGGGTGCGTTTGGGTTAATAAAACCCCAAACAGGGGCGTTTGGGATAACAGTTAACACCCAAGGGGGTGTTTGGTTTGGTTGAAACCGCACAAGGGTGCGTTTGGTTGGCTGCGAAACAACCAAACAGGGGCGTTTGGTTTAATAGGACTGCCAAAAGGGGTGTTTGGTTGGGCAGAAAACACTAAGGGTGTGTTTGGGTTAACAAGTTAAACCGTAAGAGGGTGTTTGGGTTGAAAGGAATAACTATTAGGCGGTGAGTGTGGGTTAGAGTAGACAACAAAATCTTTATAAGATATGATCTTTTTTTATAAACGGGTCCGTTGGTTGGTTTAGCAGAAATAGGCGCGTTTGGTTTTAATAAAACAGCCACAAGGGCTTTTGGATCTGGGTTTATGCAATAAGGGGGCGTTTGGCTGTGTAAATGAAATAAGGGTGCGTTTGGTTTGCACCGGCCAAGGGTGTGTTCGTTTCGCGTGAAACAACCGACTAGGGTGCGTTTGGTATACCAAAATTATAAAAAATCAACAAGGGTTCGTTTGGTATATATAACCGTAACTAATAAAAATATACCAAGATTTGATATAAATATTAAAATCGGACCGGTTGTTAATTGGTTAAATAGACGTGAATCATTTATTATTTTCAGATATATTATATTAGACGCGTAACGGATATATAATATGAAAATAATAACAATAACCAATAAATATACTTGAAACTTACTTGGAAGTTTTCTATTAAACTAAATTGGGAAAGTCGATTTGCAACAAAGTCGTTCGACTTGAGATCATTTTTACAAACGGGAAGGTCATGGCGAAATTTATTTAGATTTCTACATTTAGTAATGTTTTACTAAAACTGCTATTATTTTAGAAAACCGATAAAGGGGACCAAGATTATATTTTAAAGATACATTAATTTGTATTATACGATAATCCGACCATCGAACAAAAACTATACTTTTACAATGAGACGAATATTTTAGACGCGATTCGTTGAGGAAATGAAATATAAGTTATAAAATATTATTTTATATTTTATAATTATCAGCTAGAATGTAACCTAATAATTGTTGTAAAAGGCTTTACAAACACTGTTTAACTTAATTAGTAATCTTAAAACGTACGATTACGTTTATACAGGAATTTTTATTTATTTATTTAATTAAGTGGTGATTTCAGAAAACGAGTCAAACTAATTGGTTTAATTATTTTACTCACACTTATTATATAATACTTGCAAAGCATTATATACGTCACATTAATCTTCGGATTGTTTGTAATTGTTATATAACTCACGGTACGAGTTATATAAGGGTTTATTTTTATATGTAATATATAAGGAATATATTACACACGTTGCGTTACTTTTCGATTTATTTTATTTAACCAACCACCAAAGTATTACAACTTTAAATATAAATCTTTTATCAACGTGACGCGTTGATGTAACCATTCATCGGGAAACCCAAACACATTATCCTAGGCTAGTGAGACTTAGCCGTTAAGTTAAGCTGCATCTTCTTGATCGAGCCGTTTCGTCTTCCGTTCGTATTGTGCATATTAGATGCCTATCTATCAATCGTTCTTCAACATCAATGTGA
>BQNB010005965.1:0-99658 GCA_026074375.1 Tanacetum coccineum
TCTTTCCTGATTCCTTTTAGCAGCCAGTTGTTTGGCAGTCTTAGGAGCAGGAGGAGCAGATGTTTCTCCAGTTGGTGCAGACTCTTCTTTTAGATCTCCATTGACAATAACATCCCATAGGTTATGGTCTATGTGAGAGATATATTGTGGCATTTTCATGCTCCAAATATCATATTCTCCCTTCCTGGTGATAGGGATTTTCATTGCTGTGATAGTGGGTGGAGGAATGTCTTGTTCTGCCATCTTACAATTGAGTTCTTCTTATTCAGAGTTTCCACACAAGCTCTGATACCACTTGTTGGATTGTTTACTAAATAGATCTTAACCTTTAGCTTGTAAAGGGTTTGTTCCCTTAGATAATTCTAAAGCAACAATAATGAATTACTGATTTGAACACTATTGATTATGCGGAAACTAATCAATAATGTTAAGAAGAACAATATTAAGAATCACAAAAGAACTTTATATTATCACTTGAATCTGCCTAGGTTACATATTACAAAGGCTATAATTGCTAATAGATCTCTATTGATCTGTGTAGAATTATATCTACTAACTATGCCTAGGGTTCCTTTTATAGAATAAGGAAACCCTAATGGGCTTTACAAAACGCGTATAAAGATCATGCATATCCTTTCCTAAGATATCTCATGCATATCTCATAAACGGTACTAACTATTTTATACTAATGGTACTAACTATCTGATCAGTACTAACATTTTGTACTGTCAGTACAAATTACAACTAGCGGTACTAACTATTATAACTAACGGTACTAAGTTAGGAATGCATAATTCCCAACACCCAAGATATCATGTCAAGTCGATCTCGACTACTGTTGAAGCTGACACACCCTCCATACACCGTATCGAGCCAATCTGATACACTGTATCGAGCCCACATATCAGAATGCAGTTTCTCAAGCCGTATCAATCAATAATTCCTTTTCCAAGTCGATTGATTGATGATAGTTATGAAGAAAAGATGGTACTGGTTGAATTGATGGATAGAAAAGAATTTGCTACTAACTTGAAGAGGTTACTTAAGGAAAAGCCGAGAATGGGGTACCAAATTAAAGCATCGACGAACATGCATGACTCGACAATTCTTTAAGATTATCTACCTCCAAAGGAAAAAGTCCTAAGGAGTTTTACTATACCTTGTCATATTAATAATATTTGTTTTGAAAAAGCCTTAGCTGACTTAGGAGCTAGCGTTAGTGTTATACCTTACTCAACCTCTACCAATATAGGTTTAGGTAAATTAGCTTCTACTAAGTTGATAATTGAATTGGCTGATAAAACAATAAAACGTCCCAAGGGTATAACAGAAAATGTATTAGTAGGTATTGATAAGTTTGTCTTCCCAGTAAACTTTATTGTTTTAGATATGACCGAGGACATCAAAGTCCTCTTTATCCTCGAAAGACCATTCTTGTCTATTGCTCATGCTAAAATTGATGTGTTTAAGAGAAAGATTACTTTAAGAGTAGGGGATGACAAAATTATGTTTAAAAGTGATAATCCTACTAGTAACATAATTAGGAGAGTTTATGCGTTAGCAATAAGAGAACAAATAGAACTTGATTTAGAAGCTAGGCTAATGGGATAAGCTTTAATCTTGAATAGATCACTAGACCCTACGTATGGAGACTATATTGAACTAAATGATCTAAATGAATCATTAGAGCTTAGGAGAAATCAAGTTGAAGACTTAGGTCTAACGATTAAGGAAGGTGATGTGATTGATGAACCCATGGAGGATATAGTCAAAACTAGGAATGGTGATAATGAGATAAGTAATTGAATTGTTGAATACCCTAGTTTTTGTGACTTTGATAGGAAGATCCATATTGATTGTGCTTATAACTTACAGTTTTCATGCATGATAGGTTTTGAACATGGCAATGCTAACTTTTTCCTTATTTTATCAATCAATCTTATATCTAAAGGGTTCTATAACTTAATAATGAAAGATAAAATTAAATATAAAGGGAAAAATGTTGTTGGAGCTTTTATAAATATGCCTATCTTTGTTGGAAACTTTTCTGTTGTGACTGATTTTTTAGTTGTAGAAAATATGAATGCTTACCGTGATATAGTTGGAAAACTGTTTTGTAAAGAAATCAATGTAAAAGCGAGGCATTTTAATGGAATGATTACCATTTACAATGGTAACGATAGTGTGACTTATCAAATGGCGTGATCACACCCAAGGTTTAAACACCTAACTAATGCACAATGTAACAAGATGCGACCATTTCGAAACGTAAGTGCACGTGACAAGCTGAATGGAATATCGCACCCATATCAAAAGCTTAAAAGTTTCTACAAAGGAGTCTTAAATTTGGGACCCGAATACATAAGGGATGCGAAGATTGACACTGTGTTCTTAAGATTTGTATTGGAGTGAAATAGAAAGGAAGGGAGTGAAATCAAAAAAAGTTTGTGTTCTCCAAAAATAAACTAGGAAAGAAAGGGAGTGAAAGGTGATGAAAAAGAGGGGAAACTCGTGTTTTTTCGAACAAAAATGTCCCTCCCACTTTTCGGCAGAAACCAAAGTAAAATTATAGTGGACCCCTTGCTTTCCTCTCTCATACACACCACTTGCTTTCCTTTGTTTTCTTTTCATTTAATAAGTTAAGAACACAGTGTGAAGAATTGCTCACACGTGGACACGTGAGCATACATAAGATGGAGTGAAGCTGGAAACAAGTCTAACTTAAAGACTTTTCTGTAAACAAAAGTACTTGCAGGGAGACAACTCGAAATGTATTTTTAATTTGTTATCGATTTTATCTTCCCAGGTAGCCGATACGGCTTACCCAAACCCTATGGATATGGAATATTGACCCTAACCTCGACGTTATCCATTTTATTTTTCTACACTTAAAAACTTTATTGTCAGACTTGGCGATATGGCGTATTCGTTAAATGAATACAACATATTCGACCTCTAAGCCTACTTAGGATTTTTTCATACAGGTCTCAATACGGCGTATCCTGAAACATGGATACGACGTATCGACTTCCTATACTATTTTAAATTTTTAGGTTTTATTTTCTAAACCAACGATTTTCCGGAGATAGAATTGCACTTGTTTTCTGAGCATTAATACAAGAACCTTACTGGACGATTGAATGAATTTGACGATGCTTATTATCTAGAATTTTTTGTGTGTTGTAGTCATGTGGGTATTCAGACGCATTTATAACACACATCCTTGCTCATATACGTAACATGGAGGATCATACCAAGCAAATCCCAAGAGAGTTTTATGTTCTAATTCTTTAATTTTCTGTTTTTCATGGTATATTTATACAACGAGAGCGTTGTATATTTCAAATGGGGGAAGAGAATTGAACACTTACTTGTCCTTATTTTTACAAATAATATGCCTAATTTATGTCAAATTTAAATATATTTTTTAGCATATTTTTGTGAAATTATTAGTTGCATGACCTCACACACATAACCCTAATTTCCATGGTGAGAATTTAGCCTTATCCATTTCCCAATTTTTACCCCAAATTCCACAAAAATATGAGTATGCCGGTGACTGTAGTAAACTTTAGAACTTGTCTTGGTATACTACTCGAGACCACAATAATAAGCACTATTTTAGTTAGATGGAGTAACCTTTCTAAACTGGTAAATTTCTAGGATTACACTAAAAGCCTATACATATTATGATATTAATTAACCACACTGGTTAGTTAACTCCCGTATAAACCCTTTTGTTTACTCTTATTTTTAGAGTAAGATACCCTTAGAAAAAACCTGCTGAGCCATTCCTTTCATTTGTTAAACCAAATTATGTTTTGTTACACCTTAGCCTACCATGTAGATTAAGTCCTTAATCGGTTGCTAGTTTCTTTAGTGTAAAAGTATGTACTTCCTGCTGGCGCAAATGCATATTTTCTATCTTTGGTTAGGTCAGAAAATTGCACAATGCAATTGCGAATGTGAAAGTAGTTTATCTTAGTGCTCGTGTAGTTACTACTTTCACTAGTATGATCGGGTATTAATTATTCAAATTTATCATGTTCGTGAAGTGGTGAAAATACACCTTTATTTAGTTTATTGGTTTATGTTTAAAAAAATCAAAAATACAGAAAAATACAAAAAAAGAGAGAGAAAAAAAGAGAGGTTTCTGAGATAATCGGTTTGTCTAAGCTTAACCGATTCCATTATTTATGATGATCAATTATTCATTGGTACGTGTTATTTCGTTGGTACGTGTTATAAACCAACAATGTAAAGTATTGTATAAAGTTGGTGCAATATAAATCAACTATGTATTCTCATGTATCAAGTGGTAGATATCGCCACTATTGATGTATATTATATTATGGATGATTAGGAGTCGGATGTTACGGGAACACCAACTAAGGTTGTTTTCATGAGAAGCATGAGTTAGTGTAATTTATGTCTTTTTACGGGTATGGTCGGGAAAGTAGCTAGCAACATTGTTCCTTATTTGTTTGGACTTAATCTATTTGTTTTGTTTTATTTTACACCAATTTCCCATGATTAATCCTCAACCTTTGGTTTTCTCAAATGAGGGACTGAGCAATCACATGTGTCTCATTTATAGATTTGACTGTGTATGTGTGATTTTGTCACCCTTGTTGGTGTATTACTATTGGGAAAGATTAGTTATCCCCTACCCTATATCATTCTTCGTCATAACCTTTGGTTTTACTCGAATAGGGATCTGAGCAGTCACATGTGTCTCATTTATGGATTTGAATGTGTATGTGTGATTTTGTCAGCCTTGTTGGTTTACTACTACTGGTAAAGATTACTTGATCCTATTCTTTAGCTTATTCGAGTTAAGGACTAAGCAATGGGAAATGTCGCGGTCATGGATTGGGCGTGCATTTGTCATTTTGTCACCTTTTATGGAATATTGGCATCGATAGAGATTGAAAAGAATGATCAAACCCTTAACCTAATTCACCTTTTTAGACTTGTTACTCCTTAGCTTTATTGGTGGAGATGTGTATCCTTGCCAAGCTTATGATAGAATACTCGTCATGACCGAGCAATTGAGCGAATTACTTAAATGTTACCACATAGATTAGTTGAGTGATTTGAGTGTTTTCATTTTCCCTTTTCGTGAGGTGTTTGGTTGTGTGCTAGTAATTAAACCAAAAAATTGCTTAAAGGAAAAATCTTAAACCTTGGTTTTGGATACATTTTCATAAGTTTTCTAAAGTATATTTGAGGACAAGTAGGAGGATATTTGATGACATCAAATAACGTCTATTTTATAGCATCATTTACCCCAGCTATATTGCTCATTTTACATTATTTATACATGAATTGGTACTTAATTGCTTATATATGTTATTTGCAGTAATTATCGAGCAAAGAGTGAAAGCTAATCAAAAGACACTCATTTTGGAGCTTAAATGAAGAAATCATGAAGAGCAATGTTCTAAAAATCAATATGCCATATCCATCAAGGAAGATACGGCGTATCCGTGCCCTAAAACTTCGCTTAGCATTCACGAAGAAAGATTAATACGCAGTATCCAGAAGAAATCCATACGCCGTATTAGATTACAAGTCATGGAATATTCTAGAATATAATAATGGTGGAGCCCACGCCAAGAAACCTTAATGCGCAGTATTGAACTCTTTCAATACGGCGTATCGACCAAATTCCAGAGCCTATAAATACCGAACCCTAAATACGAATTTTAGTGTGCAAAAATATACCGAAGACTAAGAAGAAGGCATTAACCACCACGTTCGATTTTTAGAAGAGAAGAGAATCCAAGAAGGTCTTGCAATGCAATTCAATCCATAAGAAACCCTTGCAATTTCTATACTCTAAATACGCGTTCGGTTTTTGGTATCGTTCATTATTGTTTAGTTTACCTTAATCATTTCTCTATGACATTTGTATAGTTACAATGGATATTGGCTAATACCTTTAGGTATTAGCCATGTTTATGATAATTTAACGTTTGGTTTATGTTTATTTTGATTGTATGATTATTCGTTGTGTGTTGTTTTATGTTTATCAATTTATAATCGTTTATGTGCTTAAGTATGTGACCTATCATTCAACTGGATCTAGGAATACAAATAGAGCGTTAGCTAGATGCCGGGATAGCTCTCCATATATGTAATTTATATACCTAGAGTAATAGGATCACAAATATTGACATGTATTTGCCTTTGGTTTAGTGAACAAGTTAGACTAGCAGGTGACCTAGGATTAACAAATGACGTTGTGCTCCTTAGGTAAAGATTTGGACATTAGACTACCAGTATATAAAGAGCCGTTAAACAATAAGTTAGTAAAGTCTCGATGAGCTAGGATTTAATAAGATCACCATTATTGTCTCCTAAGATAGATTATAATCAACCATGAATACGTTATGTGGATGTGGTTAATTGTGACATAATTGCCAGATCTAGGTTTTAGGAAGAAGTACCGCCTAAATCTAGGAATGATATATCAACAACGAGATAAGACAATCATTGCACTTATAAACTAAAACTTGCGTTTTATTAGATTAAATATGGTTAATACGTTTTCCTTACATTAGGCTGAACCGCTTCTCTATCTTCTAATTATTAACTTGTGTATGTATGTTAATCCCCCCATTCTCAGTCTAGGTAAACCAAAACTCGTGCCAGTCTCTCAGATTGAAAACTCCTATTTTTGCGTTAGTTTAGGTTTAACTTAGGTATAACATAGAATAAATTAGTACTAACTTAGATAACTAAAATACTGATAGATTTAAGTATTAACACTCGCTCTTAGTGATCGACACCCAACTTACTAACGAACCAACAACTGATCGGGTACACTGCCCGTTAGTGTTGTTTTTAGGTAAAGTTGACAAAATATAAATAGTAAAACTTGATAATTACCTACGCACAACGACACATATACAGTGTAAGGCGACAATTTTTAATGAGATAGAGAATGTAAATGTATCAAAAAGATAATCATAGCAACAACTATAGGCCTAATAGTTTGATAAAAGCCAAATATAATGTATTTAAGTGTTACGAGGTGCTATATGGATTAGGCCAAGGTGAGAAAGAAGATGGTGACGGTGGGCCAAATGATACACATAACAATACGAACAATGGGATAAAAAATTATGCCAATAAAAAATTGTGATAATGATAAGGCACTAGATCAGACTAGTCAAAAGGTAAATTTATGTAGCACTAGAAATTGTGATAATGAAAACATAGTGATTCCTGAAAACAAAAACACAGAAATTGATGATGATGATGGTAAGAACAATGATGATATTAATGGTGTGGAATCATGCAATCTAGAAAGAAAAGAAAATTTTCAAGTGGTGGTAACTTTTTTTGTGGTCTATCTAATTCGGATGACTCGAGAAAGAAAGAGAATGGAACTAAGAGGAGCTTTAATCTGGCGAAAAAGGTGGCGAGGAGAAGAAGATCTTATACAAATTCAAAAATACATATGGGTGCTATCTCAGATGAGTACAAAGTTGAACATGTAAGTAAATCTTTTGAATTTTTTTTAAGGTAAATATATTATTGAAGGTGGTGAAGACAGCTGATGTGCTGTCGTGTAGGTTCAAATAATTACCAAGTTTTAGATTTATATTTAGCCAACTTATCCTAAAACAACACTTTAACGGGCAGTGTACGCGATCGGGTAGAGTTTCGTGGTAAGTAGGGTGTCGAACACTAAGAGTGAGGTCGTTAACCTTATATTCTATCAGTATTTTAATTAATCTAATTAAGTTAATTCTAATTACTTGTTAAACCTATGCTAAACCTAGTTCTAATGAAATGAGGGGTTTTCAGCCTAAGAGACTGGCACAAGTTTTATGGTGACAATAATCAATTCTAAACACAATAAACATGCAAGAAAACAATCAGAAGATAAAAGAGCGGTACAAGCCAAATGATAGAAAACTGTATTAGCCATATTAAATTCGATTAAATGCTGGTCTGTTTGTTTAGTGCAATGATTTCTTATCTCGGAGCTGCATATTATTCTTAAGACTTAGGCGGGACATCATCCTAAGACTTAGACACGTTGAATCCTGTCACAATTAACGTATCCGCATAAAGCATCCTTTTACTTTAATTATAATCTATCTAGGAATTAAAGCAATGGTGATCTTGTTAAGCCCTAGCCCATCGGGACTTTACCCACTTACTGTTTGACGGTATTTTATATATTGGTAGTTCATTGTACAAGTCTTTATCATTTAATTAAGAACATACTTGTTGAAACATACGGGTCACCTGCCGTTCCAACTAAGCTCGTAATTTAAAGACAAAGATGGAACATTATCTGTGATCATATTGGTCTAGTAATATAAAACATGATATGGAGAGCTATCCCAGTATCTAGTTCACTTGTTAGGCATAACTAGACCCAGTTGAATGATAGGTCGCATATTCAAACACGTAGACAAGTATCATGTGATAAACATAATTAAACTTTCAACGATAAATTAAGAAATCGAGTTTAAAACAAACCAAACATTAAATCTTTATTAAGATAGCTAATACCCGAGGGTATTAGCCCATAACCATTGTATTTATACAAGCGTGATCAAATAACTAAGGTAAACTAAACGTTTTACCGAACGATACCAAAAATTAAATGATTACAAGAGTATAGGAATTACACGGTGTCTTCTATGGAATCGTGATCGATGCTTGACCTTTGGCTGCTCTTCTTTTCTTTAGAAAATCGTCTTTTATGTGTATCGTATAGAGAATATGATTTTGCACACTGAAAACTTGTTTTTGAGTCTTCTATTTATAGTGTCTGAAAAAAACTAGATACGCCGTATTGAATGAGGTCAATACGGCGAATAGGGGTGTTTTCCTTGGAGTGCGCGCTAAGTTTATAATCAATTAGATATAACTTTCCAAATTATATTTATTCACCAAATCTCTGAATGTCTATCCAGCTGGATACAGCGTATGGTGGAACTTGGACACGCCATATTGGGAAGTGAGAATACGTGTTTTCTTGAGAAGTCCAGGCGCTGATACGCCATATCTTCTTTTCTGGATACGGCGTATTAAGTAGAAAGCAATCTTTAATATCATCATTTAAGCTCCAAAAGTACGCCTTTTAGCATGTCTTTACAAATCACTCTATAATTACTGTAATTTACAACTTTAAGCAATTAATTAATGATTCTTGCAATAATTATATAAAAGTAAATAATTTATTTGGGATAAATGATGGTATAAATGTAACGTTATTTGATGTCATTAAATATCCCCCCACTTGAATCCTACTTGTCCTTAAGTAGACTCTAAAATTTATTGAAAATGTATCCCAACCGAAGTTAAGGATTTTTTTCGTTAAGCGTTTCTTTTGTTTTAATCACCTGTACAAGACCAAGCACCTCACGAAATATGAAAATGAAAACACTCAGATCACTCAACTAATCTAGGGTGTAACATTTAATTGGTACGCTCATTTGCTCAGTCGTGATTAGTTTCATATCATATGCTTGGCAAGGATACACATCTCCACCACTAGAGCTAAGGAGAAACAAGTCAAAAGGTAAATTGGGTAATTAGGCTTAAGGTTGATCATTCTAACAATCTTTCACCGATAGTACCACACCAACAAGGCAGCTGAATCATACGTACACAGCCGTAACGACAGAATAGACATGTACAATTCGATCACATCCTCATTCGGGTTTAACCAAGGGTTAGGATGAAGAATGATATAGGGTAGGGATCTTCTAACTTTCACCAAAAGTAATAAACCAACAAGGTGGTTGAATCACACATACATGGTTGTAACGATGGAATAGACATGCATGACTCAATCTCAACCTCGTTCGAGTAAAACTTAAGGTTAGTTGCTAGGAAAGGGAAGTAAATTGTTGTTAAATAAAATTCACAAAACAAATAGATTAAGCTTTAACAAATAAGGTAGTTGCTAGTAACTTTTCCTGACCGTTCCATGATACAAACGCCTCGACCATAGAAATGACAAAGACAACCTAAGTTGGCGTTCCCATAATGGTCAACTTCCTAATCATCCCAAATTTACATACTTTTAAAAAAGTGGTGATATCTGTAACATTTCCCAATTTTAGGTCATTTTACGATTCCTATTATTCATCACTATTTATTTTGGTCCGAAACGCGTTTACTTTTAATTTAACTTTTAAGCTAAATCGCGTAGACTAGAAATAATCATTCAACATAAACGGTCACCAAATAAGTTAAAGTTTACGTCAATCAAGTGTTATATAATTATTAAGAAGATAATTATTAACTTTGTGTATTTTATTTTTATTGGTCACGTAAAAGGCTTACGTTTCGTAATAAAATACATTTAGTCACACCTCGGAAATACCTAGACTTACCTAGACTCAAACCAATACCCACTTTTAATCTTTAAACACAAAATTTATAAAATCCTTGTGTTAATAACCCACTAGGGCCGAATATGGGTAAGAATAACCCATAAACAATTCGTCCCATATGCTTATATCAGCTAGAAAATCTCCTAATGATCCCTAAGTACTTATACAACCTATGCTTAATTAAAACATGTATTAATGGTCTCTAACTAACTTATTACACAACAGTTAATAACCATTTTGATCTCTTTTGTCCTCCTTGATGCCGCGGCTAAGCAAAGTACCCACACAAAACCATAAGATTTCCAAATCCTAGTAAATCTTGTACAAATATATGGTAATTAAGAGATGTACTTAGGTGGTTTAGCAAAATATAATATGAGGCAAACTAAAACCCCAAAAACCACTAATAAGGGCACGAATTTGGCTTAGGATGGAACTAGGAAAACTAACTAGCTATCAAGCCTATATATACTCACTCATATTGTCCCTTAAACATTTCCTAAACTCACAAACACTCTCAAGCCAAAACCACATTGTTTTCTCTCATTGTATTCGGGTTATATAATAACTGAACTCAAACACGACACCACATTTTACAAAGCAAGGATTCTAAGGCATTGAGTTAACCTAGGGAGGAAAATACAATCGTACTTATACGATTTGGGGTTATACGATTCGGGTTTACTACACAATACACAACCAAGACACTAGGACCCTTGTAAGTCTCGAACTAAACTTTACATGTCATATTCTATTCGTCTTTATTCACTTCTAGTTGTAAGGGTCACGCTAACTTATGTGTAACAAGTTAACGTGAGCATGAACGTGCATGGTTCAACCCATGCATGGTTCACGCACATATATTACATGTATATGATCTTGTGTGGTGCTAACGTGTATAAAACGTAGTTAATTATTGAGTTAAGGCCTAAGCTTTACGTTTAAAATACAAGAATGGTAACTTATATGAAAACCACCCTATATATTCGAAATATATAAAACCTATGCGTAAACTTTCCATAGAAACATGATGTCTTGACTTGGGAATGAATGTACGAGCTAATAAGATAAATGCATGTAGTAAAACATGAGTAATAAGTGCTTATCGAAAGGTTTCAAACCCTAGAAACTAATTAGTGAGCTTAATGGGCCACATTTGGTTTCGTTAAATCCAAACAGCCACTATTGGGCCCAACAGGCCCAACATGCCCAACATGCCACGTCTATGAGGCCACAGCTTGTTAATAAGCTCCACGAGCTTATTAAGAAGCCTAAAGTGCTTATTGAACTCACATGGACCTTAGTATACCTTATAAAATCTAGCCGAACCCTTATTAGGCTTGACGAACCATTTTCGTGTCTAAACGCAAGCCCATAAGCCACAATAAGCTTAAACAGCTTATTTGTGAGCTTATACAGTTTAATAAGCTTATTGGACTTAGAAAATTATAATGGACCTAAAATGGACTAGTTGAATCATGTATAAACCTTATCGAGTTCTCATTAGACTCAAAAGCACATTAACGAGCTTATTGGCTTTATAAATAAGCCAAGCAATAAAAACATACCAATAAGTGCTTATTGAGATAAGAAAAATAAGTTGGATCATATATGAAACCCTAATGGACATTTAAAAGCCTTCGGGTTAAGGTTATTGGACTAACGAGCCCAATAAGCTCAAAATAAGCTCATTCGAGCTTATTATTAAGCCAAACAGTTTCAATAAGCTTAAATAAGCTTAATAAGGGCTTATGTGCCTTTGAAAACTATGTTGGACATTTAAATTGCTTATTAGACCTTAACGGACCCAATAAGGTCCAATAAGCCTAAATAAGCTCATCCGAGCTTATTTATAAGCTACCACAACTTACATGGCTTATTGGAGCTTAATAAAACTTATTTCCACTTGTTAGAACTTAATTGGGCTTAAAATGTAATTTTTGTAAGTTAAGGGACTAAAAGTGTCAAAAATGGAAACTTGGGGTTAAAACTGTCAAAAACTGTTTCTTTAAAGTCTAGGGGCTGTTTTGTCACTTCTGAAACTTATGGGACTATTTTGAGAACATAAGGACCTAAAGTGTAATTGTTGTAAAGTTGAAGGACTAAAAGTATAAATGGGGAAACTTAGGGGTTTAAAATGTAAATATTATATTTTCATAAACATAGGGACTGTTTTTGTACTTTTAAAAAACCTAAGGTTATTTCATGAGCAAGGGTGATTTTGATAACCACTTAACGTATCGGACGGGTATTAATATTTATCGGATATTATCCGAGTTAAACCAATTCTAGCCTTTAAAATTTAAGTTCCAATGTTTCTTTATACTAAAAGATCCCGGTATCGTCACTTAAAAAATTATCACTTTGTCATTACCGAGCTTAATTATAACCTTTAACTATTAATATCAAATATTAAACTAAATTTTGATATTAACTATACAAAATTCGGATTAACAATAATATAGCCCAAAATATTAATGGAAGTCTGAGTGACATTTCAGCCCATAATTTCGGTATGAACATTTCAGCCCAAATCCATCTCAAGTATACCCTAATATAACTACACCAGTTGACCTAATCCTCTCACTTATCCCTCAAACATTACGCCCCCTTATTACTCCACAAACCCTAACACAATTCACAAGATCATACGCCCCCATCCTCCACTCATTTTCATCCATACGCAGTCACCAATCTAGATTATCTGATCTATAATCAAAGGAACACGATTCATCCTTATATCTCCCATCACAAACACTTGAATATCTTTAACATCTGCAACAACCCAACGCATCCTTCTTCTTCAACCATAACCAAAGAATGAAGCAAACCCACTAATCAAATGCACAAAGCATCCATCTTTCTGCCATTTAAAGACGAGTACAAAACAAGAAGAAAAACAAACGGCTTCAAGATCCTTCAACAAGGGTCTCGGGTAAGGTGGATTTGTTGAGGTTGTCATGACTTGCAAACGAAACAAAGGATGATTATAACATATATGTTAATAATCTTTCTTTATTTTCGTATATTGAAAGAAGGTTATGCCTTTAAAAAGATCAATGATGAGGATTGTATTTCGTGTGAGTGATCATTTGATGGTCTAAACAGTCTTTTGTACCACACGAGACAAACATGAGATCTATTTGTTTTAGTTTCGAGTCTTGATGTTGGAGGAAGATGGAGATAAGATGGGTTGTATTGGATTTGTAATTAAGATGTGACGAAGGGAAAAAAATAGGATTAGAAGTTGTGGACTTGTTGAATCATGAAATATGTAATGATGGGATTTGTGTAGGAGTTTTTGGATTTGTAGAAGTTTTATTGATGGTTGTAGTTGATATTGGCTGTTGTAATGTTGATATGGTTTACTGTTGTTGTTTATGGTTTATCATTTGAGTCAGCCTGCTATTCTTCTTTTAGTTTCGGTTTGGTTGTGACTCTTTGAGTTTTGACTGAGGGTTTGTGTTGAGGTTTTTAACAAAACGCAACCAAGAATCAATTTGGCCAGCGTTTTGTTTAGATTTTGCATATTTATATGTCTTCATAGTACCTTTACCCCAAATCGCAATGGCCAAAACGCAATGCTATCTGACAAAACGCAATATTTGATAACCAAAACGCAACCTGGAAATTTTTTATACTATTGTACTTTTTCCCTTAAATTCTGGATCTGGTTTTGACTTTTTGGTCGAAACGCAACCAAGAAAAAAATAAGAAACCCAGATTTGCTTCATCTATTAACTTTGTCTTGAAAGCATGAACAACATATCTGAACCATAAATATCATCAACAACAATAACACAACCATTTCATGACTTTTTCATAAAAAATCCACGATGAACAGTAACACCATGAACAGTACATGAATAGTGTATGAACAGTACACATATGAATAAAAGTGACGGAGCTGAGACCAAATCTAGACCACCCGGACCATAAAAAATAAGCCGACCCAAGAATGTGGCCATGGCTCTTGATACCAATTGAAAGACTAAAATAACTTCAGATCCGATGGTCTTGGTGAATCAAACCAAGTAAAGATAGCCATGTTTTGTAGAGAGAGAGAGAGTAGAGGGAGAAACTTGTGAAAGTGTGTGTTTTTATTAAAATGAAAGTGAAAGATTACAAGTCTCAACCCCTTCATGGAAGCTATAGAGGGGTATTTATAGCCCATACTTAACTAAACTATGCACTATTGGCTAATTTAGTCCATGCGTATGAACTATATAAAAGCTACGGTAATTCCGTAATATCGTCACATAAAATGAAATCCTAACACTTTCCTAGCAACTAGCCTTAATGTCTACTCTAACGAGGACTTGTTCGAGCATGCATGTCTATTTCGTCATTAAGGTATGCATGTCTCAGCTGCCTTGTTGGATGACGAATTTTGGTGAAAGTTAGAAGCTCCCTACCCTATATCGTTCTTCATCATAACTGCTGGTTAAACACGAACGGGGATGTGTTCGGATCATATATGTCTATTCTGTCGTTACGGCCGTGTATGTACGATACAACTGCCTTGTTGGTGTGGTACTTATGGTGAAAGACTATTGAATGATCAACCCCAAGCCTTCTTAACCCAATTTATCTTTTGAACTTGTTCTTCCTCAGCTTTAGTGGTGGAGATGTGTATCCTTGCCAAGCCTATGATATGAAGCTAATCACGACCGAGCAATTGAGCGTACTACTTAAATGTTGCACCCTAGATTATTTGAGTGATCTGAGTATTTTCATTTCCATATTTCATGAGAAGCTCAGTTATGTACATGTGATTAGGACAAAACGATGCTTAAACAAAAAAGCCTCAACTTTGGCTGGGACACATTTTCATAAACTAAAACTTTTTCTAAAGTCTACTTGAGGACAAGTAGGATTCAAGTGGGGGGATATTTGATGACATCAAATAACGTCACTTTATTGTATCATTTATCCCATCTGTTTTGCCCACTTTTATTTAATTATTGCATTAGTTGGTACTTAATTGCTTTAGAGTTGATAAATATAGTAATTCAAGAGTGTTTTGTGAAGACAAGCTAAAAGGCGCATAATTTGAAGCCAAAACGAAGATATTTGAAGATTGCTAAAATTTCACCAATACGTCGTATCCAACTAAAGAGATACGGCGTATCGAGTCTTTTTCAGACACTATAAATAGAAGACTCAAAAATGAGTTTTCAGTGTGCAATATCATATTCCTTATACCATACTCGTTAAAGATGAATTTTAGAAGATAAGATCCGCCACCAAGGTCAAGCATTGATCACGACTCCATAGAAGACATCGTGTAATTTTTACTCTCTTAATCGTTCGATTTTAATTGTTTGATTACGCTTGTATAATTACAATGGTTGTGGGCTAATACCCTCGGGTATTAGCCATCTTAATGAAAGTTCAATGTTTGGTTTGTTTTAAAATCGATTTCTTAATTTATTGTTGATTGTTTAATTATGTTTATCACCTTATACTTGTTTATGTGTTTGAATATGCGACCTATCATTCAACTGGATCTAGTGATACGGACCAAGTAATCTAGATACCGGGATAGCTCTCCATATCATGTTTCATATTACTGGACCAATAGGATCACAAATAACGTTCTGTCTTTGTCTTTAAATTATGAGCTTAGTTGGACCGGTAGGTAACCCGTTTATGTTTCAGCAATCATGCTCTTAATTGACTGATAAAGATTGGAATAGTGGACTACTAGTATATAAAACACCGTCAAACAATAAGTGGGTAAAGTCCCGTTGGGCTAGGGTTTTAACAGGATCACCACTGCTTTAATTCTCTAAGATAGATTATAATTAAAGGATGCTTTATGCGGATGCGTTAATTGTGACAGGATTAATCGTGTCTAGGTCGTAGGATGATGTCCCGCCTAAGTCTTAAGAATGATATGCCGCTTCGAGATAAGTAAATCATTGCACTAAATCAAACAAACCAGCATTGGACCCGATTTAATATGGCTAATACAGTTTCTATCATTTGACTTTTAACGCTTTTCTATCTTCTAATCTTCTTTTTTGTGTTTATTGTCTATTGAATTGATATTTGTTTCCACCGAACCTATGCCAGTCTCTTAGGCTGAAAACCCTCATATCATTAGACAGCGTACATAGTATAGGTTTAACCAGTAAATAGACTAACTAAAATACTGATAGAATATAGGATTAATGTTCCACTCTTAGTGTTCGGCACCCTACTTACCGCGAACTCCATCTTGACCGGGTACACTGCTCGTTAAAGTGTTGTTTTAGGTTTGTCGGCTAAATATAAATTTAAAACTTGATAATCAAATAATTGACCCTACACGACATCACATCAATATCCAAATCATTTAATTCAATGTAATTACCATAGAGTGGGTCGAATGATTCATTAATAGCCTCTTCTATAAACTCAGTTTTGGAACCAAGATCCATTCTTCCTTTTACAATATAGACCCTCTAATTATGCTAGTAGCTGGTTTAATACTTTTAAAAATAAGTTTCTCTTCCTCAACCCTTAAAGTAATTTTTCTTTTGAAAATATCTATCTTGGCATGAGCTTAGATAAGAATGGTCGTTCGAGGATCAAAGGGACATCCTTATCCTCGGGTATATCCAAGATAACAAAGTCTATGGGAAAATTAAATTTACCAATTTTAACTAGCACGTTTTCAGCAATACCCCTTAGATGTTTAATTGTTCTGTCAGCCAGTTCAATAGTTAACCTAGTGTGAGCTAAATATCCTAGACCAAGGATGGAGTAGGTAGAGTATGACATAACACTAACACTTGCTCCTAGGTCAACAAGGGCTTTATCAAAACAAACATTATAAATAAAACAAGGTAGAGTAAAGCTCTCTAGGTCTTTTTCTTTCTGAGGCAAGGTGTGATCATAGGCTTCCAGAATCTTAACTTCACGTGCCTCCTTCCAATTGTCACAGCAGTAACCATGCAATCGATTAAGAAATGGAACTATTTCAGAAGATAAGCTACTGTACTGTGCATCTAATACGGCGTATGGTCCTGATCCGATACGGCGTATCACAAATTTAGCAGTTGAGATCGATTTTACATGGTCCTTTCTGTTGAGCCGGGCAATCCTCCGATTCCTCTTTCTTGTAAGACTTTGCTCATTTGACCAATTTAAATTTCCAAGATCTTTATCGACACTCCTTGATTTCTTATAGCTGCATCGGTAGAAGCTCGAATTTCCTTGATTATGTTCGAGTTCTCTTCGTGTCTCTTTGCTGACTCAGCCATGAATTTGGTTAGTGATTCCTCCAAAGTTTGTCTCTGATCAGGGTACGAAGAATTTTCGTTGTTGCGTTGGTAGAATCCTGGCCCTGTTGCTCTATACTGTCCTCCAGGTTGATAGGGTGCTTCAAACTGTGTGTAGTAAGCATCTTCAGGAGTTTTCCCTTCTTCCTTGAGTGAACAGTCCTTTGTGTAGTGTGGTCCTTTACATAGTTCGCATCCGACCTGAGCAACGTATACTTTCTCGTTGACTTTCTTAATTTCTCTCCCGAGGTTGTTGAGCTGGGCTTGCATAGCAACTAGTCTGTCAGAAGTTTCAGTACTTCTAGCTTTTGAGGATGTTCCATTATGCCATTTTTGAGAGTATTCGGCCATTTCTTGGATGGCTACTTTTACATCAGCAACAGTTTTAGTGGGAATGGCACTTTTAGAGTCAAGGATATGTCTAATGGGAACATAGAGCCCATTATAAAACAAGATTACTTCCTGTATATCAGTCAAATAGTGCTGTAGACATTTCATCAAGAGTTCCTTAAATCTTTCCCAAGCTCAGAAAAGGCTTTCGTTCGGTTCTTACTGAAAGTTGTTAATTTCCTCCATTTTCTTTGCAGTATGATCAGGTGGGCAGTACTTGTTTAAAAACTTCGTTTTCAAGGTTTCCCAGTTTGTAATCGAACCCGATGGTTTGTTCCTGTGCCAACGACTTGCGGCTCTAGTTAAGGACATGGGGAAAGCTCGAAGCATTATTTGATCTTGAGTCACTTCGGGGATATGAAATAAGTCAACGATCTCAAGGAATTTTTCGATGTGTTCGTTTGCGTCTTCATGTTCTGAACCGCTGAATGTATTTTTGTGAAGTTCCTTTAGAAAATTCAAAGTGAGTTTTGTTATTAATCTTGGGCCTAGCAAATCCTTACCCATAGTTCCCACGGGTCTTGCTCATGTATTGCTCCATTGTTTCCGTCATAATTTTTGTAGTTTCTTCTTCTTCGATGTCAGAAAATAAATCGAACTTTGGTGAATTCGACTCCACAAGACTAGGTGTCTCGAAAAGCCTCCTTTTAGAGCGAAATACTCTTTCCGGGTTTTTAAAAGGTGTAATTAGTTCCTTAGTGGAACTCCTTGTCATGCATAACCTGAAACAAAGGATAATAAATTAGTAGGATAGGCTCGTTGAAAAGAATACATAAAATTAAACATGAAAATCAAATTTAGTTCTGCTAATGTATCAGATGATCAATACACCGTATTCAATTGATTTGAATACGCCATGTAGGTCTGTTAAAGGCTAGTACGTGGAATAAATTTTACAGAATACGCCGTATTGTTTGGAAGAACAGATACATTGTTTAGACTGCAGAGATTAATACGTTGTCTGAGTAGAAGGGTCTATACGTCGTATCCAACTGATGGATACGACGTATCAGTTGATCTGTCAGAACATGATACTTAGAAACCAATTAAATAATGCGGGAATTTAAACACACAATTAAATTAAATACAAACAGAATTAAATTATGCTAATTAAATTATTCTAAGCTAATGGTTAGAAATACTAATAAAATTAAAGGTTAAACTTTTTCACTCCCCGACAGCGGTGCCAAAAACTTAATGTGCTGTCGTGTAGGGTCAATTTATTGATTACCAAGTTTTAAATTTATATTTAGCCGAATTATCCTAAAACAACACTTTAACGGGCAGTGTACCCGATCGGGTGGAGTTTCGTGGTAAGTTGGGTGTCGAACACTAAGAGTGAGGTCGTTAACATTATATTTTATTAGTATTTTAATTAATCTAATTAAGTTAATTCTAATTACTTGTTAAACCTATGCTAAACCTAGTTCTAATGAAATGAGGGGTTTTTAGCCTGAGAGACTGACACAGGTTTTATGGTGACAATAATCAATTCTAAACATAATAAACATGCAAGAAAACAATCAGAAGATAAAAGAGCGGTACAAGCCAAATGACAGAAAACTGTATTAGCCATATTAAATTTGATTAAATGCTGGTCTGTTTGTTTAGTGCAATGACTTCTTATCTCAGAGCGTCATATCATTCTTAAGACTTAGGCGGGACATCATCATAAGACCTAGACACATTGAATCCTGTCACATTTAACGTATCCGCATAAAGCATCCTTTTAGTTTAATTATAATCTATCTAGGGATTAAAGCAATGGTGATCTTGTTAAGCCCTAGCCCATTGGGACTTTACCCACTTACTGTCTGACGGTATTTTATATATTGGTAGTTCACTATACAAGTCTTTATCAATTAATTAAGAACATACTTGTTGAAACATAGGGGTCACCTGCCGGTCCAACTAAGCTCATAATTTAAAGACAAAGATAGAACATTATCTGTGATCCTATTGGTCCAGTAATATAAAACACGATATGGAGAGCTATCCTAGTATCTAGTTCACTTGTTAGGCATAACTAGACCCAGTTGAATGATAGGTCGCATATTCAAACACGTAGACAAGTATCATGTGATAAACATAATTAAACTTTCAACGATAAATTAAGAAATCGAGTTTAAAACAAACCAAACATTAAATCTTCATTAAGATGCCGGTATTATCCCATAACCATTGTAATTATACAAGCGTGATTAAATAACCAAGGTAAACTAAACATTTTACCGAACGATACCTAAAATTAAATGATTACAAGAGTATACGAATTACACGGTGTCTTCTATGGAATCGTGATCGATGCTTGACCTTTGGCTGCTCTTCTTTTCTTCAGAAAATCGTGTTTTATGTGTATGGTATAGAGAATATGATTTTGCACACTGAAAACTTGTTTTTGAGTCTTCTATTTATAATGACTGAAAAAGACTGGATATGCCGTATTGAATGAGGTCAATACGTCGTATATGGGTGTTTTCTTTAAAGTGCGTGCTAAGTTTATAATCAATTAGATATAACTTCCCAAATTATATTTATTCACCAAATCTCTGAATGTCTATCTAGCTGGATACGACGTATGGTGGAACTTGGATACGCCGTATTGGGAAGTGAGAATACGCGTTTTCTTGTAAAGTCCAGGTGCTGATACGTCGTATCTTCTTTTCTGGATACGACGTATTGAGTAGAAATAAACAATCTTTAAATATCATAGTTTAAGCTCCAAAAAGTGCGCCTTTTAGCATGTCTTCACAAATCACTCCGTAATTACCGCAATTTACAACTTTAAGCAATTAAGTAACTATTCTTGCAATAATTATATAAAAGTGGATAATTTATTCGGGATAAATGATGGTATAAATGTAACGTTATTTGATGTCATCAACAACGTTTGCTTTTTCGATAATATGAAGAAAATTAGAGGGAAAGTCGGTGTAGTTTGGGACGAAGTAAAGTATCGGCCTTACACCAAGACTAATGGTATTAGTGGTTGCGATCAGTAATGGTGGATTTTAGTCAACTGCTGTTTTTAGTATGCTTGATTTTTGTAATGAAGATTATATCGTTGAATATTATAGGAGCTAAAAGGAGGGTAAAGTGGGTTGGATGAAGGAAATTATTAGAAAGGAAAGTCTGTGTCTTATGGAATTCAAGAGACGAAGTGTACAAACATTAATGAAGAGTGGGTCAAAGAGTTGCGGGGGTCGAGAAATTTTGGATTTGCTCAAGCAGATGCGGTTGGGAGGTCAGGTAGTATTTTCTTAATATGGGATTCTAATATGTTTTCAGCTTCGGGAGTGTTTGTCGGTGAAAGATTCGTTGCGGTTAGAGGGTCTTGGAAAGGGATAGAGGGTGACGTTATGCTGACATATGTATATGGGACACATGTAATAGAAAAAAAGATGGCTATATAGAATCAAATGAACCTGATGGAAAAAATGAGAGGGGCGTGGTGGTTATTTGGGGGCTTTAACAAAGTAAGGGAGCCGAGTGATAGGCTAAACTCAAAGTTTAATATAAAAGACGCAGATATTTTTAATGACTTTATTAGAAACAACAAATTGGTGGAAATTCCTTTAGGTGGCCGTAAGTATACTCATGTTAGCGATGATGGGATCAAGTTTAGCAAATTGGATCGTTTCTTCGTGGCGACTGAGTTTAATGATGATTGGGGAAATCTTCCGCTATCTCTCATAACAGGAAGCTCTCGTATCATTGTCTTATGGTCTTTAGAGACATAAACCTAGACTTTGGGCCCAAGACGTTTAGAGCATTTAAATTTTGGCTCGAAGACTACTTCATGTGGTTAAAGATGCGTGGGAGAAGCCAATCTGAGGGTCTTGAGCTGATTGCGTGGTTTGTGATAGATATAAGAATGTGAAAGAAGCCCTAAAGATTTGGAGCAAATCAAGATTTGGCTTAACAAACCAACAAATAGAGGAATTTAAGAACGAAGCAATGAGATGAGAGGTAGAGGCTGAAACGCAGGATTTAAGTAATGAGGAATTAGGTAAGTGGTTGGAGTCGAAAAAGGCATGGATTGCGAAAGAGAATGAGAAGGCAAGCATCTTAAGACAAAAAGCTTGTGTTAGGTAGGACGTGGAGGGTGATAAAAACTCAAAGTTTTTTCATGCGTTTATGAAAAGGAGGTGTAACAAAAACACAATTCGGGGTCTGTTAATTGATGGAGTATGGTGTGAAGATCCCATGAAAATTTAGAATGAGATTTTCAAATATTATAAAGGTATTTTCTCCTCTGATAGAAAGAGAAGGCCAAGATTTGTGAACAATCGGGTCTCAAAAATAATGATGGAGGATGCGGCTAGTTTAGAAGTACTGTTTTCTGAAAAAGAAGTTTGGGATGCAGTTTGTGAGTGTGGAAGTGACAAAGCTCCGGGTTCCGATGGCTTTAATTTTAAGTATATTAAACGGTTTTGGGGTGTCATAAAGGCGGATGTCCTTACGGCAGTTAAGTGGTTCTAGGAGAAAGGTGAATTTTCCATGGGGTTTAATGTGTCCTTTGTGAATCTTATTCATAAGCTTGCTGACCCTTTGGGACTTTGGGATTTTAAACCCATTAGTCTCATTGGGAGTCTTTACAAGATCATCGTAAAACTTCTAGCGGAAAGGGTAAAGAAAGTGATTGGTAAGGTTATAGATGAAGTTCAAAACGCGTTTATTGAAGGCCGACATATTTTAGATGTGGTCCTGATAGCTAACGAAACTATAAAGTTTATAGAAAAGAAAAATATGAGGGGTCTTATCTTCAAAGTTGATTTTGAGAAGGCCTATGATAGCATCGAGTGGGATTAACTTCTTAAGTTTATGGATAGGATGGGATTTGGTAGTAGATGGCGTAAATGGGTTGCTTCTTATCTTAATTCTTCCTCCATTTCCATTCTTGTAAATGGGTCACCTACTGATGAGTTTATTATAGAGCGGGGGGTGAGACAAGGCGATCCACTGTCTCCATTTTTGTTCATCTTAGCGGCGGAGGGGCTTAACGCCTTATTAAAGGAAGCGGTTGATTTATATATTATTAAGGGCATTCGAGCAGGGGCGGGCGAGGTTGTAGTGTCTCACCTACAATATGTAGATGATACTATTATTTTTGGGGAGTGGAGTAGAGAAAATGCATGTAATCTGATAAATGTTCTAAAATGCTTTGAAGAGGTAGCGGGGTTAAAGATTAATTTTAAAAAGAGTAAGGTGTATGGTGTTGGAGTCGAGGCTGTAGAGGTAGATAGAATGGCGCGGTTCATGTGTTGTGGCGTGGGGGAATTTCCATTTATGTACTTGGGGCTTCCTATCGGGGTGAATATGAGGAGAGTTTTGGCATGGAACATTATTATTGACATATTTAAATCAAGGCTTTCTGATTGGAAGGCAAAATCGATGTCTTTTGGGGGAAGACTAACTTTGGTGAAGTCGGTCCTTGGTAGTTTGTCGTTATATTACTTCTTAATGTTTCGCGTTCCGTTGAGCGTTTCAAATACCCTTGAGAGTGTGAGAAAAAATTTCTTTTGGGGTGGATTAAGGGAAGGGAATAAATGGCATTGGTTAAATGGGATAGGGTTATCTCCTCTCTTGGAGATGGGAGGCTTAATATTGGTTCTTTAAAGGTAAAAAATTAGGCTTTGCTAGGAAAATGGTGGTGGAGGTTTAGGATTAAAAGTGATGCTTTGTGGTGTAACATCATTAAAAGTAACTATGTTCTTGATGGAGGGTGGGGGAGGGGATGTAGGATCTCGGATTAGTGATAAAGGCGTTTAGACTGATATTATCCGTGTTGGAAAGGTGTTGGATGGCTTGGAGGAGGGAGGGGGTTTATAAATTAATTTGTTGAAGAGGTGGGCGACGATCTATGTACATCTTTTTGGAAGGATAAATGGGCTACATATATATGCTTACAGGATCGAATTTCTAGATTATTTCAATTAAAAAGTAACAAGAGGGTGTTAGTGGGTAACAGAGGTAGTTAGATTGATGGTGTGTGGACATGGCATTGGGAGTGGATTAGACCCCTACAGGGTAGATCAGAGGGAGAGTTTAAGGAATTAGAAGATCTAGTGAAACATGTTAGCAACAATCAAGACAAGAAATATATGTGGAAATGGCGGCTAGATGCAAAAGGGGTGTTCTCGATGAAAGGTTTGTCTAAGTAGATTGAGGAGCGTCATGTTATGTGGGGCAACTCTGGTTAGAACCGTGTGGAATAACCTCGTACATAGGAAAGTTAATGTATTCATATGACTGGCATCAAATGGAAGAATTCTGGTTCGAGTGGAGCTTGATAAAAAAGGCATTGACCTTGATTTTCTTCTATGTCCGCTATGTGACAATGTGGTGGAATCAGTCGATCATTGTTTGGTGTTGTGTGAAAAAGCTCTAACCGTTTGGGATAGGATTCTTGGCTGGTGGGGGTGTCGGTTTGGTGAACGGCTTTACTTTTAGTGAATTGGTTCATTATAATGGCGGATCGATGATAGGAATGGAGGCTAAAGATATGTGGCAATACACTATGTTCGTGACTGGATACTATCTATGAAAAAATAGGAATTCGAAGGTGTTTAAGGGAAAGCTGGAGAGTAGCTCTAGGAATTTTCAAGATATCCAGTTAAAGACCTTCGAGTGGGTGAGTAGAAGATCAAATAAGGGGAAGATTGATTGGGATCAATGGACTACCAGACCACAATGCTACACGTTAGTCCCTACTGGTATTGTTTGAGACTTGATTTATAAAGGTTTGTTTAGTTGTGGTTTTCTCATTTGTTGTAACATTCTTTTTCTTCTTTGGGCCCTTTCTTTTCACATAGCTCATGTGTATCTAGTTTGTTTTTTATTCATTGCTAGTTAAGGGCCTTTTGTGAGGTTGTTGTTGATTTTGCTGTATTTCTCGTGGGGGCATGTCCCATGAGGGTGTTTGGTTTTGTATTTAATAAAAGTGCCTTTCAAAAAAAATTGATTTGCACACTCACAGTACATGCAGATTAAACACAGAGTGGATTTTGTACAACCACTTAAAGCATAAATAAGAGTATCTTAATAAATTTTAGAAGTGTGCAAATCACTGCCCTTATCAAAATACTAGGGGGTGTTTGAGATTGCTTATTCAAAATAGATTATGCGTTTTATAATTGTATAATCAGATAATTGATTTGTTACAAAACGTGATTTTGAACCTTAGTGTTTAGGTTTGATTATGTTGTATAAAAAGGCAATAATCATATAATCAGTTTTTAAGTGTTTGGCTAATCAGATTCTATATGACTTGACATGTAAAATGACTAAAAGAGACGTTCTTATATGTATGACGAAATTTTATAGATTGAATATGTAAACTTTTTTTCTTATATAAAGTTTAACATATAGCTAATGTTTTATTAAATTTTGTTGCATCAACAAATTTTTTATATTAAAACACAAGTATTTATACATGCCTTGTCTTTATTTTTATCCACATATTCATTTTACTTTTACCCATCTGCCCACTTGTTTTCCACCAAACAAAGACAACATCACCTTCATTTAAACTCATAAATGTTACCACCATTCTTTATCAACTCACTCATTCTTCTCCAAAGTGCAACTTTTGACGAATTGTAATCTAATGTAACTAGTTTCCAAATTCTTTTTATTAGTGTAGCTGTTGAATTTTGAAAATTGAAAATCGTGTTATGTGATTGTTTTTTCAAAATCAATTATTGTTAAAACTAGTATGAATGGGATTAAAAAATGATAGTGTTCTCTTTAGATAAGGCATTATTGATGATGAATTTAATAATCTATGTTCCAATTTTAATTTGTAATCTGATTCTATTTTGTTTTTTCTTAAATTGGTTTTTGGTTTCTTTCCTCATTAGTAGTGAGATTAGGATGATTTAATAGCCAAACCAAAAATTTGAACAAATACATGTTATGTTCCTTTGTAAAAAAATTGATTTTATAAGATAGGTTACAAAATCACTCACTAGGCATCATTAGTTAAACGAAATGCAAACATAGACTTCGGTGTTTAATAGTGTGTATGCTTAGAGCTTATATGTTGTTTGATATTTTAGTTAAGCTATCATATAAAGTGTAAATGGTTTGGACTTACATAGTTTGTGCTCTTTTGATTATTTTTGCATATGAGAGATGATGTTTACATTTGTCTTGGCATTTTAATATTTTTATTGTAGCTTTTTAATCAATTCGAATTATGTCATATTTTATTACGGTTTAGGACATGGACTTGAACCATGATAATACCAATGTTAACCATACATCTAAAAAGGTGGTTTCTCGAGAAACCGTTTAAGATACTAGTACCCATATCAGATTTGTTGAGTTGGGTCTTGAGGAGGTTACAAAAGGGAACAAACTTGAAACCCACTTCAATAAGATTGGATGAATGAACTTGAAAAATAACCTAAAAGCTCGGACATGAACAAATATAACAAACAACAACTCAAAAACCATCGGGATACACTGAAAAAAGATTGGAAGTTATATGATCGTTTAATGAGAATTGAATCCGAGCTTGGTGGAATCTTGTGAGAAAGACTGTTGATGCAACACCTGATTGGGGGATGAAAAAGTAGAGGTACTATTATAGTAACTAATAGTAACAATGTGTTTGTTAAATGACACTTTTGTTTGGCCGTTATATGGTTAACCATATTTTATTTGTTCGTTTTATAGGCTGATCCAGAATTATCTAAATTGTCTTAAAGATTCAAAACTTATGTTTTGGCCTTTTTCTAAAAAAAGATGAAAAAATCCAATGGATTTAAAACTTATTTTTAGGTAAATCAATTACGATTTTTTTTTCTAGAATTCTTAAAATTTGTTTGACATCTTCTATGTGAAAATGCTCCATTTTCATAAGATCTTCTTGGCTGTTATTCAAAAGGTCCAACAGTGTATATATTGGATCTTTTAAGGCAATTATAGATCCTGGGAGGCAATTTTGATTGGTCAATAAAAATCGATTTCAACGTCATTTTTTTTATTTTTTGTTAGTTTAGCCAATTTATCATAAAAGGTAAAAAGGGGTAAAGGAATCATGTGTTGATTGTCCTCTAAATTTAAATTTTCTTCTTTGGTATGTAAAAAGGGAATCAATAAATCAATCAAATTCCGGGAGGCTTCGTGAAGTGCTTCTTTAGGAGTTAAACTTCCATTTGTCCATATTTCGAGAAATAGTATCTCTTTGTTACCATTTTCATAAGAATGAATACTATGATTCGCATTTCGAACAGGCAAGATGTATCACATGTATAATGAGCAATTATTTTGTGATTATGTTGTCGTTGGGGATAAGACGAAACTACTTACTGAGTTCCAAAACAATGATAGTCCAAGTAATATCCAAGAAGAGTTGGGTGCTGCAAATATAGAAGGGAATGGTGATAGCGACGAGTTCAACTTAGGTGATGGACTGATGGTGTTGAAATATCATGTAGTTCAACAAAGAAGAAGAAGAAAGATAATAATTCTAATACTCGTCAGGCCAAACTTCTATCCAACGTGCTCCAAAAGGAAAAAAAGAGACGTTTAACTACTATCACTCGTCGTTAAGAAATGTAATTGAATGAACGCTTGGAGTATGGAAAGCAGGATGGGCAATATCAAAAGATAAACATGTAAATTATTCTTACTAAACACAATTGAGCATTGTAATAGCGTCGATGATAATCCACAATTATAAGGAAGAAAAGTCAATTTGATGAAGCATTTAACACGGCACAACAAGAAATATACAATCCGAGTCAAGATTTCGATAACGAGGTATCTAATAGCATTAACCAAACACAAGATGACGCAAGTTCAAGTCGTAATAATGATCTATGTATGAGCACAATAAGAGATATAATTGCAAGAGATATAATGAACAAGTAAAGCTTATTGCCACTGATTTAGTTTTCTATCATGTATGTATTGTTGTTGTTTTTATTTTCTTTTATGCTTTTAAGATCGCATCGAAATAAGTTGACTTTGTTTTATATATATTATTTACATAAATGTTTAATCGTTGAAATTATATAATTCTCTTTTACAGTTAAAAAAATTTAAGCAAAAATGTTGTTTACTTTTACAAAATCTTATTTTTTATGTTAAAATTAAGTATTCAACAAATACAGATATTGTCTATTTTAGTCATTTTACCTATCAACTTAACAAATAATCAGATTTGTTGAATAAAAAAAACTAATTATCTGATTATTCAATTTCAAACAACATAATCAAATCAAACACTATTTTTCATACTGATTATCCGATTATCTATTTTCAAAACGCATAATTTATTTTTAATAAGTAATCACAGACACCCCCTAAGTACCTTCACACGGTATGTTACATTTACTTTACAACCAAATTTGAAAATGAGGGAGATATTTTTATGGATGGAGCGGTTTTAGCACCACAAGTACAATACACAAATGGCTAGAAGGATATATTCCTCCAATCTCATTTTTATTTGCCAACGTTGTAAAAAAATTATGGCACATCAAACTTGCTCCCTCTGATACGTAAGTTAATATTTTAACTGATTACCTAGCTGTTCAAGGTATTTTTTTAAAGGTGGCAAAATGAGTGAGTTGGATAACAGGTCAAATTGGGTAATGTTTGCATTGGCGAGGTCACGATTATAAGAAACACAATCCGTCCAAGATTTCGAGTTTTACATAATGATGTATTGTGTCAAACATGATTACAAATCTTTAATATTGGAAAATGAGATTGAAAATACATCTAAAAAGGCGGTTTCCCGAGAAACCGTTTAGGATACTAGTACCCATATCAGATTTGATGAGTTGGTCTTGAGGAGGTTAGAAAAAGGAACAAACCCGAAACCCACTTCAATAAGATTGGATGGATGAACTTGGAAAATAACCTAAAAGCTCGGGCATGAACGATATTTAACAAACATAAACTCAAAAACCAGCGGGATACAATGAAAAACGATTGGAAGTTATATGATCGTTTAATGAGAATTGAATCCGGGCTTGGGTGGGATCTTATGAGGAAGAATGTTGATTCAACGCCTGATTGGGGGATGAAAAAGTTGAGGTACTATTATAGTAATTAATAGTGACAATGTGTTTGTTAAATGACACTTTTGTTTGGCTGTTATATGGTTAACCATATTTTATTTGTTCGTTTTATAGGCTGATCCAGAACACGCAAAATTCAAGGAAATTTTTTTAAAGATGTATCACATGCATAACGAGCAATTATTTTGTGATTATTTTGTTGTTGGAGATAGGACGCAACTACCTACCGAGTTCCAAAACAATGATAGTCCAAGTAATATCAAAGAAGAGTTGGGTGCTGCAAATATAGAAGGGACTGGTGATAGCGACGAGTTCAACTTAGGTGATGGACTGATGGTGTTGAAATATCATTTCGAGGAAGTAGTTCAACAAAGAAGAAGAAGAAGAAAGATAACAATTCTAATACTCGTCGGGCCAAACTTCTGTCCAACGTGCTCCAAAACGAAAAAAAGAGACGTTTAACTACTATCACTCGTCGTTAAGAAATGTAATTGAACGAAAGTTTGGAGTATGGAAAGCAGGATGGGAAATATCAAAAGATAAATATGTAAATTATTCTTACGAAACACAATTGAGCATTGTAACAGCGTCGATGACAATCTACAATTATAAGGAAGAAAAGTCAATTCGATGAAGCATTTAACATGACACAACAAGAAATATACAATCCGAGTCAAGATTTCGATAACGAGGTATCTAATAGCATTAACCAAACACAAGATGATGCAAGTTCAAGTCGAAGTAATGATCTATGTATAAGCACAATAAGAGATATAATTGCAAGAGATATAATGAACAAGTAAAGCTTATTGCCAGTGATTTAGTTTTCTATCATGTATGTATTGTTGTTGTTTTTATTTTCTTTTATGCTTTTAAGATCGCATCAAAATAAGTTGAGTTTGTTTTATATATTATTTACATAAATGTTTAATCGTTAAAATTATATAATTTTCTTTTACAGTTAAAAAAGTTTAAACAAAAATGTTGTTTACTTTTACAAAACCATATCTCATATGTTAAAATTAAGTAATTCAACAAATATAGATATTGTCTATTTTAGTCATTTTACCTATCAACTTAACAAATAATCAGATTTGTTGAACAAAAAAAACTAGTTATCTGATTATTACGATTTCAAACAACATAATCAAATCAAACACTATTTTTCATACTGATTATCCGATTATCTATTTTTAAAACACATAAATTATTTTCAATAAGTAATCACAGACACCCCCTAAGTACCTTCACACGGTATGTTACATTTACTTTACAACCAAATTTGAAAATGAGGGAGATATTTTTGTGGATGGAGCGGTTTTAGAACCACAAGTACAATACTGGCTAGAAGGATATATTCCTCCAATCTCATTTTCATTTGCCAACGTTGTAAAAATATTATGGCACATCAAACTTGCTCCCTCTGATACGTAAGTTAATGTTTTAACTGATTACCTAGCTGTCCAAGGCATTTTTTTAAAGGTGACAAAATGAGTGAGTTGGATAACAGTTCAAATTGGGTAATGTTTGCGTTGGTGAGATCACGTTCATAAGAAACACAATCCGTCCTAGATTAATGTTTAAACCCTTTGTATGAACGAGAATTATAACTATAAAATATGATGCAACGCTTCGTTTATGCGCACCACACGCTAAATTAGACAAAATGTGAGATATTTTCCATATACGTCCCTTTTTGTTAATACTATACTATATACATCTATATCCGTAATTTTTACTAAAAATAACCTTTATCCAGAGTTATAATTCATACAACATATATTTTGAGAAGGTTTTACTCTCGACTATGCAGGTATTCCTCATACACAATTAGGGCTAGATAAACTAGAAAAAACAACTTGTTAAATTTATACATTATTCTTTCAGCATTTTACATAATCATCCTATCTTCATACCTGTTCAATTATTGGACCTAGTGTAAACAACGTCCTTTGTTTCATTGTCACACGAAACAAAACATTTGATACATGCTAATTTGAATTTATGTATTGTAATTTCATTATAATAACTCGTATAATGTAGCTTATAAGGCCATAATCTTGTTTGAAATAAACATAATATATACTACTACTTAGTTTTAGAGTTGGTTGTTAATAAGCTACAGTAGTTGGTTAGTCTACTAATTAGTAACCAACCTGTGGTGGCCCCCACCGACCCGTCCTACGGCTAACATCGGAGAGTTAACGGTCATGATGACCGACAATACCACTAGACTAGTAGCTCAGATGGTTCTGAAGCGGAGCTTGGCCTATGAGTCTGCACATTGCCTTCCACATTTTGTCCTGGGGGCGGGTCAACATTGCTGGTTATTAATATGTTTTTGTGAATATACAAATACAAATTTCAAAATGATGAGGCCCTAAGCTATTAACCGCTTATTTGTGCTAGGTAGCTAATTTGTTCTGATTCCATCGTATATGATTCTCGGATCCACATTTACCCTTTAAATGGTGCTATTTGTTTTTTTTTTCTTTTCAGTATTGGCATTTTGACATGATGTATCTAACTTAGCGATATTTAGTTAATGGTGTTTTTGCCAACCCAAATCATTTTGGTTTTCCATGGTTTGACATGATTCTACTTTTCTGCATATATCGAGGTTGAGTCCATATAGCCCCTCTTGTGGTATTTTCTTCTTAGTTTATATATGCTCTTATTAAAATTAGTTGCAAACTCTTAACCTACATCAATGGTTAGTTTCGTGCAACACAAAAAATATATATAGGGATGAAATACACATATCAAGAAATGTGTAGATGTCTTAAACGGTTGCAAACGTAATGGCTTGGACATTTTCAAATGCTCCCCCTTGATTGAGGCACCAAGAAATTGAGTAACGGAAAAGTGCTACAAAACAAAGTTAGTAGAAAAATGCACACACACACATATATATATATATATATATATACTGATGTAGTTATAATGCAAGATATTTAGTTGGGAACAAATAATGTTTGTTTTAGGAATATGACTCTAAAGTGTGGCACTAAAGGACTACAACCTAAATAATGAAAATATCATGAATCTTAAGACATGGAAATGTTTAGGAAACCTATGATAAAGATTTAACTTACTCATGCTTAAGGACTAAGACCTTGACCAACAAGTCCTTCATTATGAGAATGACTTCCTTTTTAAGATGTCATATGGATAAGAAGTATTAACATATGATGATTGTGGGTTTGAAAAGATTAAGTGTTGTATTGAGAGATTCCTAAATCCTCAAGGTTTCTTTGTTAAGCATTATGTATGCTTTTCATGTTTGGGGTGTTTAAGGATAAACATTATCGTAAGACCTTAGGTCGAACTAAAATGTTGACTGATAAGGTTGATTTGTGAGGGAAACATAAACGAAGAAAGATGAGCGTGAATGGAAAGGGAAGGTGTTAATTATAGGTTTGTTGGGTGTTTGGTAGGTTTGGAGAGTAAGGTGATGAGAGAATGTTGTTTTGTTGTTAGGAGAGATGCATGGCTAAGAGGTTTGATAGGTCTTGTAGTTGATTTATGTCATGTAACTGGCTTTCTTTACTGGGATGGAGGTGGTGTGTGTTGAGTTTGGTAATGTGTGTAACATGTGAATGATGGGTAGATGGAAATGGAGGATGTAAGGACAACTTGTGGTGATGTGGGAGTGGTTCCTTAATGTATTGGATTTGGCAATTTCTTGATTGGAGTGATTGTTTTATGAGTTGGTTCTTGATTGATATAGTGAGTGGTTTGGCTTTGGTGTGTAAATGAATTTTCACATTGTGATCTTGAAGTGTTACACATTTGGCTACCTTTGATGGATTGGATGTGGGTTTGTTTGAGGTGTCATTGGGTGAGGATTGATTGTGATGAGGAATGTCATTGGTGAGAATGTTAGTGAAGGTTGATGAATGTTGATGAACAAGGTAAAATGTGAAAAATGGTGGATCATGTGATGACTTCAACATGCTGGATGGTTGAAATTCTTCTATTTGTATATTTCACGTGCCAAAAAATAGATTGGACCAATGAAAAATACACACGTATAGTGTGATGACTCATCATCACTTGATAGGTTGAATATTATCTTTATGGTATTCACGCTTGCCAAAAAACGGAATGACTCAAATGAAAAGACACGATATTGTGATGACTCAACAACACTTTGAAGATTGAATATATTCTTTTAGTGTTCTTTCGAACTTAGTGGAATTGGATTTGATGAGGCGCATTTCATTACGAAATTCACTTGAGGGGAATGGTTACATGGTGAATCTTCTTGTGAAGATGACTCGAGGTTGATAGTAGTAAGGATGACTCGGTTTTTCATTTCACATTGGTGATTTGGGGATGTACTAGAACTAGTGATCACTAACAAGAGTGAATAATGGTTATGAGGTTTGAGTGTATGGTAGAAGTGTATCTTGTGGTTTCTAGTGAATAAGAATCACCTATGTGAGTTCTTGAGAGTGTTTGGTTAAAGGATATATGTGAAGATGTGTGTTTTCCCTTCCTTTCCAATTCGTGCTCATCCGGATATAAAAAGAATAGGTGAAATAAAAAGAATAGGTGATTGAAAGAACGTAGGGTAAGCAATGTGCTTGACAAATGTACATGAAAGTGACCGGTTAGCATACGGTGAACTTCATCCGCGAAGTTATGTAGCTCTTCTCGAGTATTGCGAATGTTCTTAGAACAATCACACAACGAGGTACGCGGTTGTCATAAAGATGGTAGCGGAAATGTGGTAGGAAAATATTAACCATCTATATAATAATAGAGGCGTGATTTAGGTTTTTGTGAAACGAATTCGACATGAACAATGTGTGACATTTTAATTTGCATTTCGCGAATTAAAAATGCTTAAACATTTCGGATGAAATGATTAAGTTGTCGAGATTTATCGGAATGTATTTAATAGTAACAAGACTATTAAAATGAGAATGACATGTTTATGAGATTTGTTTCATCATTCCTAAGGGAATGGAAAAGACTAACGGAAGTGAAAGTACTTAGTCTTAAGGTGTGTATATTAAAGATGCTACGAATCACTTATGTAGAAACTCGTAAGACCTTTGTCACGCGAAGGTTGATGTAAGCTTTTAGCTTTAGGAAGAGCATTTTAACATATGTTGTTAAAAGGCTTGAATATGAACTTTCGGATATGACCTTTAACATTTGCGATCGCAAGTTAAAGATACTTGAATATTTCGGATGAAATATTTAAGTTGTCAAACCTACTTGGAGGAGTGTTAGACATGTTAGCATTTAGCATTTAGGAGCATGTGTTATTTAGATAAACTAAGAAATATTTTATCTAAATTGCTAGAAAAAGACAAATGCCTTTATAGTGGACATGCATTTAATATCTAAGCAATTAAACATTGAGCATCAAGATCACGAAGACATATAATTACATTACATGTGAACAAGTAATCATCTTGAAACATTAAAGCACATATGTGAGGTGCATTGTGTCTAGATTGACCAAGGAAAAGCCTAATTTCTACGTGCTTAGTGTGCACTCCTAATGATATACAAACTCTATCGATGTATACTATCCTTAGGCATATTTAGGAAGAGCCATTTAATCAAGTTAGAGAATGAGTATGAGACTATCACTAGTGGTGCTCAATTCAGGCTAAACACGACCATTTTTACGGGTTATACACCGAACCCAACTTCACTCACCTTGGAAGCAATTCAACCGTTAGGTCAAATTGAATTTCTAGTGCGATAGATTCTCCAGTAGTCATTCTCATGTTGGACAAAATAGAATTCTTATATTTGCCTAATGAAATGTAGCAAAGATAAAATTTGTATTATCTTTTCATAGAGGGCCTACCATGACTCAACTAACATGCTTTAATCCTAGTTCGCATAATCTTAATCAAGATGAGTGGAATTCTTAGATAAGTGTAAGTAAGATGTTTTAAGAATGCTCCATTGCATGTCTTGAGAAATGAATCTCATCAATATTATTTATCTTAATTGAGTTTGTGATTCTTTAATGATAAATGATTTTAAAAAGAAACATATTTTATTCTTAAGCAAATATTATTTTCTAAGATTATTATTTTTTATCAAAGTTGTATATCATAAATGTATTTTTACTTGTTTATGCATTGACACATATTGTCATAGGTTATTTTTCAATTCTAATAACTTATATTTTTCAAATTATATGTAATGTATTTTCTTATAACACAACCATTTATGCTACGAAGAAAATAAAATGCATAGGATATATATTATCCTTTATAAATCATTAAATATGATAAGTTCATAAATTCCTTAAACATAATGTTTCCCAAACATCATGTTATCCTAGGTGAATAAAAAGAATAACATTCTTATTTAAGAATTTAGTCAAATATGAATATGAGTTTTAAGTTGTGCTTTTAAGTTGTATGAGCAAAGATTACATATGTTGTAAATTTGCTCGTGTTTGGTTTTTCGGAAATGACACATTTAGTAATTGCATTGCAATGTAAATTTCTTGAATATTTCGGACGAAACATCCAATTTGTCAATCCTACTTCATTATGTATGTCATGCATGTATTAAACATATTAGACTAATATTTGGAACACAACTATTGGACAAGTAGACTCAATATGGCATTATCAATACAAGTGTGAGTTATAATCCAATGCATATTCTTTTTATCTACAAACGGATGCAATATTTTTCATATCAATCTAGTGTGATTGAGTATGTAGATGCAAGACAATATCTTTTATTATAATTTGATATAATCTTGAAACTAAACAAATAAGAATCCGATTTCTTGTCCATACTCAAAAACTTGTCAATTAGATTCGATAAATATATCAACCATAATTTGAATAATGAATTGATATATTCTTGAAATCTTTCTTGACCCTCACGAACACTCATTTAAAAGAAAATAGATAAATATTTAAATAGTGTGTTCCATTAATCCCAAGATTAGTTGTAAATTTTACTTGTGCGAAAAACTATTTGTTATTATGTATAATATACATAGTTTTTGACATTTTATGAGTATGAGTTTTCTAACCATTTTTATACAACACACATCTTTTGTAAAATACTATATGTTTAAAAAAAATATAATTATGTGTATGTTAAAACCATGCAAGCACAAGCATTCTCTTTTTCTTAGTTATTGATGTATTAATACAATCTTTTCTTTTGTTTGACCAACCCAAGGTCAAACCAAGCAAGTTGTTGAAAATATTTAAACGTGTTGTTGAAAATAGATTAAATCGTTGGAAATATTTAGGTGGCTAGTTTTAATACATTTAATAATATACTTGACAAGTTATTGAACTCTTATTCCTAAGTATAATCCCATACCCGAAAATATTTACAAGATGTTTATTTAACATTTGTAAGTTAAGTGATCTATGCCTATATGCAATGCAAGAACAATTTCGCAATCTTAATGCAAGAAATCTAGCATAAGTTCTAGTTATGCATAATCCGAAAAACTAGCTACAAAGTGTACATGGCACATGTGCTTAGGTATTCAATTAGCTTAATTACAAATAGCAACGATCATTTAATAATTTTTACTAACTTAAGATATAAAGAAGTGCACATAATCACATAGCATACAATATAAACGTACTTGTCGTAGTTTTGTGTATTAGATACAACAATGTATACTTATCTCGGTTTTGTTTAAAGACAATTTAGTTTCCTCCCCATTTGAAATATCAAGTTTAATATTTTTGAAAAGTTAATTACACCATTTTCAAAGATATACCAACTAGAAATGTCCGACTCGAAAGGAAAAGACAAAATACAAGTTTTACGTTAAAACGGGACTCAACATTTTGGACAATAAGTAGTATTTTGCCTTTCTGACTAAATTAAGTTTGAAATAAATACTTGAAAGTATTTTTATATGAAAGTAGACTCAAATCTCTTCGAAATGACGGGTGGCACGACTTCTACGGACTTACGGTTGATTTTATATGATTTTTCAAAGTTTCTGAAAAACTGTCGAATCAGACAGGTGGTCCCCTTAAAAATAAGGGGGCCGCCCAGGAATTAAGGGGGCCGCCCACCTGATACTCAGAATTACGATTTTTGTAAAAAAATGTTTTTTGACTTTGCGGAAAGGTGTACAACTTTCTGAATTTGATACCGAACATATAATACTTATTTTAAGCATCATTTTTATCTTGAGCTAGCATAATTAATGTATATAACATCAAAACTAATACAAGTTAATCAACAAAACACTTTTCATATTTAATCCCCCTTAATGGGTAATTTGATACATGGATCGTACTCAATTTTTAAAACCATTTGTTTTGAAAATTAGAGCGACGTGGCTCTTGATACCAATTGTGAAAATCATAGAGGGGGGGGGGGGTGAATACGTTTCCATTAAAAATCTTAAAATGTTTCGTATCGAATTACCGATTAAGCGTGACACAATATGATGAGTGTTTATACGAGTTATATACAGATATTAATACATCAATTTACAACAATGCAAACCAACACATAATATTTACATTTATTCAAGACATAATTAAACCTATATAATCAACACATCACACATTTGCAAGTATAAATATAAAGCGATAAATGCGAGTATAAATGTAAGGAGATAAGTGAAAGGAAATGCAAACCAGACACGATGATTTATAGTGGTTCGGTCACGAAGCACCTCTTCGCCCTACTCCACTCCCCGAGTACCCAACTCGAGAGTTACTTCACTAGTCAACAAGCTCCTTTAAGGCGGAGAAAACCGTACACAGCGGTGCTTACACCGATTTACGACACAAAGCTAAATGTCGAGTTCTAATCTTAGCTAGAACCAATCTATCACAACACAACTTCAGGACTTGTTCACGACTTCACAACTTCTCGACTTCTTCACAACTTTAAGACTTCTTCACAACTTTGCAACTTCACTTCACCACACTACTTATATCACAACTATTTAACACTACTTGGTAAGATCACCACGATCTAACAACAATACACACCATGATCACCATGATCAAGCAATTACACAAGTTTGGAATACATGGACTCGATCTATACATTGTGAATGTAAGACATGTCACGAATGCCCTAACTAGCCTACATAACTTTGTATCTTAATGATAACGAAAGTTCTTCTCTTGCACTTCAATAGATGGATGATTGGATCACATTTTAAACAAACTTATAATAAGTTAAGTGATCAAAGGAAAGGATTTGAAAGGATGTTTTAGATCTAAGAAAACTGTGTGCAAAGAGGTGAGAAAATCTGTGGAAACAGTCCACTATTTATAGGCAAAAATATTAATTTTTTATTTGGGCGGTCCCCTTAATTATACAAGGGCGGTCCCCTTAATTATGGCCGGTCCCCTTAATTAATTAAAGGGGCCGCCCATTTTTCAGACGCTCCCTTTTTTGTCCTTTTGTGGAGAAGGTTTTTCTGGAACTTTCTAGCCGTTTCTAGGTAGAAAATTTGAATTCAAAATATTTATTTTGAATAAAACATTTCTTATAAATACAAAAATGTTTTGTATATATTTTAAAAATGTTTGTCCCATTTTATAAATGTAAGGTTTGGAAAAATAAAAAATTTCTTTGATCATTCAACAAATTAAAGTTTGTTTGTTCATACCTTTAGTGATTTACGTCGGGTGCGAACTTAAATTTATTGTTGAAGAAAACTTGAGACGTCGAAAGATGTTGACGAATTGATGATTTGTGATTACGAGTAACTTAAGCACTTTACGTTATGTGTTATAAGTTACATGTTTGTCATCACCAAAACATGAAGAGAATGTATAGATTAAATATCGTAATATTTCTACCAACAGATTCTTTTTATATTTTTATGTTTTTATAAAAGCAAGTAAAAATCATGGGTTAAGAGGTTGATTGGTTTTAGCTAATTAAACTAATTATAAATCTAAAATACTGGTGATAATCTTTTGGTAAACAAACGTATTTAATTAATCACGCATTACTCCTTATTATGTTTCTCCAAATTATGCTGCTTTGTCACTCTTGCAATGATTTGTGTAAGTATTTCCTAAGTTATGAACGAATTACACAAACCCGCCGTCTATGTAATATTCTGTTAAGGCAACGCACAAGTAAGGTAGTATGAAGACTATTACAAGGCCCCCAAGAGTACATTACATGCATTTAAAACACTTAAGAGGGATCAACCATATTAGGGGTAAGGTAGTATGCAGACTATTACCGATGGTATCTTTTCTACACACTCGGGTTTCCCTAGACGTCTATGCCAATTTAGTATCTTATGGCTAGTTTTCTATAGCTTAACGCGCACATCCATCACAACAAGAAGTAACATAATTAGGATCTACATACTAAGTTTCATGCAATCATAAGTAAATACAAATGGATCTAGCCGGACATATTATAAAGAAGTGAAGAACATAAATCAATCAAACAAAACATAGACATATTGAATGATAAAAGATAAAGAATATCACTTGATTAGAACATGAGTTAATGGCACATACCAGATGGTTTTGACTCCCTAAAAATGCCCTAAGTAGCAGCCAAATTCGTCTTCTAAAACTAGGGTTCGTCTCCAAAAAATTACACACTAAAACCATAAAACGAGTTTGTATTTATAGATTTTCAAGCACGACGGCGTCGCAAGGTTTTTAACGCCGTCGCTTCGCCGAATCTTTTAGGGTTTCTTTTAAGGTGGCTACGTTCTGAAGCTGTCTTGGAAATCTTGAAGCCATCGCTTGTATGATATGACGCCGTCGCTAGGAATTGTGACGTCGTCTCTATGCACTGTACTAAATTCTTCAAGAGACTTTGGTGTAGAGTTGTAGTCTTGTCCGTTTCTTCTCCAAATGAGCCAAGTCACGTGTATTTCCTCCAAAAGCCATCCAAATGCTAAAAACACAAAAACAAACGATTAAGCATATAATCTGGGCATATTTACATGATTTATGGGGTTAAATGACCCCAAGTGTATAAAGTGACACCTCATAAAGGGGTGCTTCCTTAAACTGTAGAACTGGATCTTCTACATACCAATTATTAATACAAATAAACTAATACATTACCTCACCATATAAAAACAAGGGCTAATGGCACGAAAATGTATTATAGTTGTCTCGTAATCCTTTTATATGCAGCGAACAAAAAAGTTTGCATTTATGACCATTTTAGTTTGTTTTATTACATTAGAAGTGTAGAGTTTTACCTCCACAGCAGGTATCGCCAGCGTGTACAAGTTACCCTCCATGTCATGATACATACATTTGCAACATTAATGTTCCCTGTGGTTTAATCACTCTCTTGTCATCTTACAAAAACATAAGTATGATGTCTACTGTACAAACCACCAAAATTTGCAACACGAATGGTCTCATAGTTTTAGTAACTACTGTACAATGCCAAACACCAGATCCGATTGGATCTCAAGCACAACCCACCAAAAATACATAAATCAATACCACCAGGCACAAGAACCTAACCAAAGACACCGGCCTAAACCACTTAACCAAAACCAGTCAAACAAACCGGCTATGGTGGCGACGGCGGAATTGGATAAGGGTGGCGGCGGCAGATTTTAGATGGCTTATTAGGGGATTCGGGTATGGTGGGTTTTAATTGTGGGAGTGAGAGATAGTTGGGACGATGGCTGTGATGGGAGGACATGGTGGTTTGTGGGATTAATAGAATATTTAGGGAAATGATTTAGGGGGTTGTGGTGTTTGACCATTTGATTTGGGGTATTTGGAGTTGACTGATTTGATTTCGTGGTGTTGGCTGACTTGTGTGCTGACGGAATCTGTTGATGCCGCCGAAATCTGCGGGTGTCGTCAGAATCTGCTGGTGCCCCGCAGCATATGGCGCTTATTTGATTTCATATCTCCTTCCTTTGAGCTTTCTCACCGTTGCATTCCCTATGCCCGGGAAAGAAAAAAACTAGTTCCAAATTCCAACCCCCTTTTTAGGTATTTAGGTTTTCTTGGCAAAAACTGATAATGAGTTGTAAAGACATGCGTGTAGGAAATTGTTTCTGCCACTGTTAAATTTTGATTCCATATTAATATGACTTCAAAGTGATGGTTTTGTGCTTGATATTGTCCTCATTTACTGCCATTGAGCTTCTTGCAGAGAGATTATCGGAATGTATTTAATGTAATATGTCTTTAATGAAAATGAGGAATTACTTTGCTATTTATGAGATTTTGTTTCATCATTCCTAGATCTAGATTAAAAAAATTAAAAGGTACCATTTGAGTGGTTTGGTGTGGATGACGGAGATAGATTGTGTCTAGAATTGACTAAAGAAAAGTATAATTTCTACGGCTTAGTGTTTGTACTCCTAATAAGATACAAAGTTTATCGAGTGTATACTATTCATTAGGCTATTTAGGAAGAGACCATTTAATCAATTAAAGACTATGAATATGAGGACTTTCACCTAGTGGGCTCAATTCAGGCTAAACACGACCCTTTTACGGGGTTTATACACCGAAAAATTAACCCAAAACTTTCAATCCTAGAAGCAAATTTCACAACCGTTAGGTCAAATTGATATTTTATTTGCAATAGATTTTCTAGTAGTCATTCTCATGTTAGACAAATAGAATTCTTAATTTACCTAATGAGTGTAGCAAACGTTAAAATTTGTATTTATCTTTTCATAGAGGACCTAATATGACTCAACTAATCATACTTTAATTCCGGTTCGCATAATCCTAATCAAGATGTGTGAAATTCTAATATAAGCGTAAGCAAGATGTTTTAATCTTATGTTCAAGATCTATAGGTTGATTAATTTCGATTACATATTGTTTGATTTAATGGATGTCTTATATTTAGTCATCTTTACATGTGTAGTTGTCACATGTGATATTTAAACGAGTTTGGTATTTTTCAAAAAGCAATAGTGTGTTGTTTATTTGTGACAATGACAAATATGTTATATTGAGAGTGTTTTAAGAATTCTCCATTTCATGCCATGTGAAGTGAATATTATTTATCTTAATTGAGTTTGTGATTCTTTAATAATAAATGTTTAAAAAAAACATACTTCTCTAAAATTAATATCCTTATCAATGTTGTATATCATAATTAGATAAGTATTTGAATAAGTGTATTTTTACTTGTTTATGCATTGATACATATTTTGATAGATTATTTTTCAATTCTAAAAACTTATATTTTTCAAATTATATGTGATGTATTTTCTTATAACACAACCATTTATGCTACGAAGAAATAAAATGCATAGGATATATATTATCCTTTATAAATCATTTAATATGATAAATTCATAAATTCCTTAAACACAATGTTTCCCAAACATCATGTTATCCTAGGTGAATAAATAAGAATAACATTCTTATTTAAGAATTTAGTCAAATATGAATATGAGTTTTAAGTTGTATGAGCAAAGATTACATATGTTGTAAATTGGCTCGTGTTTGGTTTTTCGGAAATGACATATTTAGTAATTGCATTGCAATGTAAATTTCTTGAATATTTTGGACGAAACATCCAATTTGTCAATCATACTTCATTATGTATTTCATGCATGTATATACTATTAGATAATATTTGGACACAAACTACTGGACAAGTAGACTCAATATGGCATCATCATCATTACTGTGTGAGTTATGATCCAATGCATATTCTTTTCATATACAACGGATACAATTCAATTTCATACCAATATAGTGTGATTGGAGTCATGTAGATGCAAGACAATTTGTTTTATTTTAATTTGATATAATCTTGAAACTAAACAAATAAGAATCCGATTTCTTGTCCATACTCAAAAAACTTGTCAATTAGATTCGATAAATATATCAACCATAATTTGAATAATGAATTGATATATTCTTGAAATCTTTCTTGACCCTCACGAACACTCATTTAAAAGAAAATAGATAAATATTTAAATAGTGTGTTCCATTAAATCCCCAAAGATTGTTGTAAATTTTCTTGTGCGAAATAACTATTTGTTGTTATGTTTAATATACATAGTTTTTGACATTTTATGAGTATGAGTTTTCTAACCATTTTTATACAACACACATCTTTTGTAAAATACTATATGTTTAAAAAAAATATAATTATGTGTATGTTAAAACCATGCAAGCACAAGCATTCTCCTTTTCTTAGTTATTGATGATATTTAAATTAATCTTTTCTTCTTGTTTTGAACAAACATGGTCGAAACCAAGCAAGTTGTTGAAAATATTTAAACGTGTTGTTGAAAATAGATTTTTCTAATCGTTGGAAATATTTAGGTGACTAGTTTTAATACATTTAATAATATACTTGACAAGTTATTGAACTCTTATTCCTAAATATATTCCCATACCCGAAAAGATTTACAAGATGTTTATGTAACATTTGTAAGTTAAGTGATCTATGCCTATATGCAATGCAGACAATTACAATTCTTTAATGCAAGAAATCTAGCATAGTTCTAGTTATTCATAACCGAAAAAATAGCTACAAACGAATAGTTACTTGGCACATGTGCTTAGATTTCAATTAGCTTATTACAAGTAGCAACGATCATCTTAATAATTTTATAACTTTAGATATAAATAAGTGCACATTATCACATAGCATAACCTACATAACGTACTTGTCGAGTTTTGTGTATTAGATAACAAACAATGTATACTTTGTCTCGGTTTTGTTTAAGAACAAAATTGGTTTCCCTCCCCATTTCAAAAATACAAGTTTAAATATTTTTGAAAAGTTAATTACACCATTTTTCAAGATATATCGATAGATTATGTCCGAATCGAAAGTTCAAAGACTAAATACATGTTTTACAGTTTAAAACGAGGACTCTATGTTTTGGACATAAAATAGTATTTTGACTCTTTCTGACCTAAAAATTAAGTTTGAAAATAAATACTTGGAAGTTTTTTTATTTGAAGTGACTCAATTCTCTTGAAATGGGGGTTGGCACACTTCGAATGTCATACCCCGCCAAGGCGGAAACGCGAGGCGTAACAAGAATGGATATCATCACAACATATGGTGTCTATATAGAGAATACTAAAATGAAAACTAAAGTAAAGCAAAGACACAAAGTGTCATAACAATACCCAAAACCTAATGGTGTCTTTATTAATGAGAAAGATGTCTCGTCAACAAATGGCATGCAAAACATAATCCAAACAATTCATGCTAACGCATTTAATCAAACAGAAAACGTAAATAAACTCCAAGCATCCTACGGTCTCTTCTAGCCACTTCGCTCTATCTTAGCACCATTAATCTCACCTGAAAATGTTGCTTAAAACTTCAACATAAAGTTGAGCTAGAATTATCGGTTTACGACATACAACAATATCCCAAAATAAACTTTCAATTAGCTGCTGCAATTACCAAAACAATTCATGACACCAATTAACCATAACGGGACGGAACGTGCCCACGATCCACAATCATACCAAATTCATATGTGCGCTACATGGCCTCATATTAGCTCACGCAGTCTTATCACCGCCAAACCTCATTTTCAATATTGGGATCCACAATACCAAACATATCATATCATAACACAACGGGACGGAACGTGCCCACGATCCAATAGACATAACCACAACAAGCTTAAAAACATTTTAACACGACAACAAGCATAATTCACACCCCAAAATAACATGAGAAATAGGGGCTATGAAACTCACATTTGCTTAGCTTTCCAAAAGTTTCCAACAAAAGGCTTCACAAACAACTAGCACAAATCTAATCAACAAAATAACTCGTGTTATACGCTACTAAGCCAAAAACTTAATGCACATGTAACAATCATATGATGGATGTATAAGGTGTTCTATTAACCCCATGGGTCACCCCGACACCATACCCAACTTTAACCACTTCATTAACAAGTTTCACTAGTTAGTCTCAATTTGTTCAAAACTGCAGAATTTTAACGTGACTTAATGTACTCAAAACCTCTACTTACTGACCTCTATAATTCATACCAAAAATCACCTATGTTCATTTATGAGTATATTAACTACCTCATGATTCCAAAGATCCATTTACTTGCACAAGTAGTTCTAAGAAAATCAAACTTCAAAACAGTCCCAATTAGGATCTATTTGCACACTAAAAATTTTGACCCTAAAAACTATACTTAGACTCCAAATCAGAAGCTTTCCTTTGGAGGATTTCTAATAGACACGTATAACTAAACTCCTGTAGAAGAGCTAAGCTAAATTCGAATTTTAAGTGGGGGTTTTATACCTCGTAATCTGACCTAAATCTGACCCGTATTTACTGCTTTGACAACTTTTCTTACAATCAACGTTTGACTGACTTCCCAACCTCAAAAACCTCGAGGCCGGATGTTCTGGAAACTAGACTCTCTGAGATACATCATAGACACCGGAAACTTAACAAAACCTATTACCATCATTGAGATAACAGCCGAACAACACAACCCTAAATTCTGCCCTAATCTAAATCATGTTTTAACGCGATCTAAACCCTAACGAATACACCCATATGATCTTAATTAAACCCTAATCATTGCAATATGATTAAACATTATTAATTTACAGATTTTATAAAACCCTAATTCCATCATATTAATTATTACATGTTTTTAATGATAATTAACTTCAAATGATTATAGTATATACCTTAAATCTTCAAATCTTGAACACAATTCCACCAACTTTAATCTTGATAAAAATCTTTTTTTTTCTTTTGCTTGGCCGGTCGTACAAAACAAAAAGGGGAGAGGGTTTGGTATTTATAGATTTTTCATAAATCCTAGTCCTTATCTTTTCTGAATTTGTATTTGACTCAAATTCCCCCTTTTTTTTTCTTTTTCCTTAAAACCGGCCGATTGGCCTTATTTATATTCTTTTTTTATTTATTTTTTATCTATTTATTAATTACTTATTTATTTGCATTACCTTAAGTTTGTATAAAAACCTAAGCTTATTTGAGTATACCTTTTTTTTGCGTAAACGCAATTTACTAGACTTTTAAAAATAAATAACTTTTTATTTTTATTAAACTTAACTCTTCAAAAATAGAAATTTCATTTCTTTCTTATTCTAACTACTAAAGCCTATTCATACCTAATTTTAATAACACATAAATACGTATACATAGTAATACTTACGCGATAAATCACTAAAACGCTTAAACCACAAAATCATTTCATTGTCACCAAAAGTGAACGAAATGAACTCCACAAAATCCAACACAAATCCAATCTCAATGAGACGATCACGCTCAAAGGATTGATTACCAAATCTCACATATCCCACATAAACACATATAAACACATATTAGCACAAATAACACATAACCCATACATTGAAACAGATACATAAGTCAACACTAACGGTTTGACTAACCTGCTCAAGTCATGATTGTCACACAAAAAGCTATCATAAAAACTTTGAAGAAAAAGTTGGGACAAAAGATTAGAAGGGATGTGAAAAATGGCATGGCAAGTGTACAAGGACAGCTGGATGATTGCAGAGCAAAAATTGATCAGACCTCAAAGTAGGTTGAAAAAAGCATGAAGGGGATCAAGAAAAATATTGTTCAAAATTCATTAGATATTCAAAAAATGAAGGATTTAATGAAATAGATGGTTCAGATGTTAGAATCAGCATCAAGCTCTAGGAAAGCTAATGCTGAGGGGGATAAAGTTGACAAAAAGAACCAATACCCTCAAGTATATGATGAACATACTCAAAGCAATGATCAAACTAAGAGGGAGCATCTTGAAAAGACAGATGCTACAGCTGAAATAGTGCTTCATTTTTCAGAGGTTAAAACCTTAGAGGATGAACCAACTGCCAAGAAACCAAGGTTCAAAACCCTAAGAGTAATTCTTTCACCTACTCCTCTGAGAACCCTAATACCTTAGAGAGTAAACCTTGGTACATTCCCTGAAACATCAGCTGATCAACCCTCAGACTCTCTCAAAGATACAAATAAAGGGAAAGGCATTGCTACAGAGGATGAGCCCCTGAAGAGTCTAATGCCACTGATGGAATAAGGTGGGTCAAATTCAAGCTTACTTAACTTAAAATCCTTCAGCTCCTCTGGTATAAATATGACACTGGAAGAAGCCGAAGCTCAACTCACAGAGATCAAAAGGTTAGCTAACTTGAAAGCTAAACAAGACAAAAATAAGGAAATGCTGAAGCAACTATCAAAAGCTGAAGTTCAAGCTCAAGCTCTGGAGTTCACAAGATATGAAGCCAAAATAAAGAAGATGATGGATGAGTACAACCACTATATGACCTTCAGAGCTGACAAATTCCCCATCACTAAAATTAACTACAGAATCCACAAGGTCACCAAAGATGCTACCATGAAAATTGAAAGAAATAATCAACTTCTGAGTCTCACAGTATATGAAAAATTTGTGACCAAGCAACTGGGACTCAGTGAATGGATTGAAGTGCATGCTCTGGCATCAAAGATGAAAGGCAAAGACTATGACACTTTGCTAAAAAGCCTTAGAGCCAAGTTTGACTGGTTAAAGACTCTTGCTAGAAACTTGGGCCTTCCCCCTCCATCAGAGATATTAGCTTTTGGTCAAACACCTGCTGAGAAGAAGAGAAAGGGAACCTCAGATCTGATTGAACAAGTTTTTGTGAAAGAGGACATCAGGATGGATGGTATGGAAAGGAATCTGATCCCTCCTAAAGGAGTTACTGGATCCAGAGGGCTAGTCATCACTGAACCAGAGGCAGGAATCTTCTACTATAATGGAAACTTCGACTTAGTTTTTCAAAGAGAGACTGAGTTCCATCTTGCCACTACTTGTCAACTCATTAGAACTTAACAAGCCATTCAGAGGAACACTCCTGAAGCTGAAGATATGTACAAAAAGGTTGGAGTTTACTATTGAAGCTAAGGATGATGCAGAAGAAGCCAAGAAGATTGTAAAGGAAAATTTAGATGATTTTGGAATGTAATAATAAAACTATGTACTCTAAATCTTATTTCCTTTAATGTATTGTATGTAAGAAGAAGATGTGTCTCACTTACCTTAGCTTAGTTACTTAGCATAATTTAAATTCAAATAGGGGGAGATTGTTGGGCCAATTAAGTACCCAATTGTCTATGCCTAGATTTAAACTGAAATTAGGCTATGTATAGAAGACCCGCTGAGTGAAAAGCATCAGCGGGTAATGAAGACCCGCTGAGTGCAAAGCATTAGAGGGTAATAAAGACCAGCTGAGTGTAAAGCATCAGAGGGTAATGAAGACCCACTGAGTGCAAAGCATCAGAGGGTTATAAAGACCCGCTGAGTGCAAAGCATCAGAGGGTAATGAAGACCCGTTGTATGCAAAGAATCAGCTGGTATTATAAGGACTCGCTGAGTGCAAAGCCTCAGTGAGCAACCTCAGAGATATTCAAAGTCAAAGACATTGTCAAGGAAGTCGAATATTACTTGAAGACATACTCGTCAGCTGAGATGGATATTAGCTGGTATGTATAAGGAATACTCTAAAGGTTCTAAGGAGTATCAAAGGTGACAATACTCTGATAATCCTGTTACCTTAGAATAAGAGCAAGTGGAACTAAGGCGTGCATTTAATAAGTGTTTGGTGGGAAATTCTATAATGCTTTAGTGGGGGACAATAAGCTTTATAGAATTAACTAATACCGAAGTATGGGTTAAGTAGAAATAAGGGAATATTCAGGAGAACGTGCAAGAGCCCTCGACCACTTAACTAAGAAGAACAAACACTATAAATAAGAAGGCACATAGGGAGTAAAAGTATCGCTTATACAGTTGATGTTATAAATTGCTTTTACTCCTTTTTAGAACTTACAGAATAGTCACACGACTATATAAGTTCTCTTGTAAACTTGAAACACTCAAGTTTACTTGTTCGTAGGGTAACTTTACATTGTCATTCAACGTGCGCGATCTATAGCACATTGTAATTCTTTGATTATTATCAATAAAGTATTACAATGTTTGAAAAGTATTTACTTGTGTTATTTATCTGAATAAGTGTTATAGTATCGTATAAACGCATAAATTAGGACATACAAATTTGCAGCAAGCCCTATTGAGTTTTATGAATGCATTTAAACACACAGGATGAAATTAACACATGAAAATAATGAAGCATAATTAGATGGTTAAACATGAAAAGTTCTAAGCATCATAGCAAGTAAAATCCTAAAGATAGCCAACATCAAATCTTTCTGACTAAATCGGATAGCCAACACATAAATAATTTAAAACATACACATAAACAAGTTAATAAAATGTCTCTAACATAATTAGCTTCCTAGCTAATTTTCTTCCAATTTTCTTCACTTCTTCTTCTTGCTAAACACTCCTTTTAGTACCTTTCTAAATGATTTGAACCCTTTGTGCATCTCCTCATGCATTTGTTGCGTTTGGTTGAGCAAGGTGGTTTGTCAAGCAAAGAGAGTTTCATTGGTTTGTTTGGAAGAAGAAGGTATTTGGTAGTTTTGGTAGTCGAGTGGATGAAAAAAGTTAAGATAGGTAATAGGAGATGGAGTACTTGCTCAAGAAGTTTTGACATCATCATCATCATCATTGTGTTGATGAGATGACGTGCCTTGATGATGAGAGGATAAAGAGGAGACGGAATGGCGTGCCTTGCCACGATCACTTCGAGCTCGTCGAGTTTGTCATAGAGCAAGAGGACGCATGACTCGCTCAACGATGACATAGGTGCCATTGTCAAGATGAGGATACGTTTCCATGACGTATCGATAAAGACGAGTTAAAAACATGCCATATGGAAGATTTGTGGTTGGAGTAGCTCTGGCACATTCGATTCTTTTGGCATAGAAATAAGCAAGATTGTATTGTTCTTCGGCAACAACACAATACAACATGTCAGCAAGACAAGCGGAGAGACGGTCCCGATGTCCTCCTAGTCCGAATACATTCTCTCAAATGAGTTCTTCCAATTGCTTCATGTCGGGGCTTAGTTCTTTGGTGAGAATTTGATTTGGATTGAGAGTGACCGTTTGACTTTTAATGGTGCGGTCTACCATGACACGTTCCAATTCAAGAAGTCGACGAATGCGTTGGGAGTAGGAAGATTGGTGCAATATGGTCCCTGGGTTTCTCGAGAATATTCAAGAGAAGCAAGGTCCCACTCATTTGTAAAAATGGCTTGACCATTGTGTGGAATTTTGAGAATTTGACCAAATTAAGCGAGAGTAAGAGTTATGAATTCGTGTTGAATCATAAAAGAGATGACAAGATAGCCATAGTCATCGGTTTGAACCGTGACTTGACTATAGAAGTCTAGAATAAATCTTGGAACAATTGGTTCGTTGATTTGAAACAGACAATTGAGGCGAATGTTAGTAAAGAGACGCTCGATATTGTAGGATTTGTAGTAGGCTTGATCAACAACACGACCTTCGTGAATGTTACGGTTTTCAATAGGTTTGTAGAATTGAGCAATAGTAGGAGAGATGCCGGGAATTTTGGATACTTTTGGGATGTAGGATTTAGTGAGAGTCACATCGGTGGCAGTAGCTTTAGGCATTTTTGTCACCTAAACAAGTCAACAACAAAATAAAATATTATTATACGAAAAATAATTTTTTTGTAGGATGAAAAATGTAGGACAAGAATTACTTCGACTCTAAAAAAAACTCAAGAAGTAATTCATATGTTCCTTACTTTATTTTTGACTTATTCTAGAGTGTCGAAAAGATATATTAATTATATATTTCAACATCCACGAAATGAGCCAAACACTTTCTTATCAATTCAAAACTTGACTATAATTGTCAAAAAATATACGTTAAGTTGTATATTTTGTTTGACAAATATAATTTCATTATTTTTGACTTGACGAAGATTAAATGGTGTTTGTTTTGACTCAAGACTATATTTCCAAAAGTTAAACCAAACGCCACTTTATTTTATACTTTTTGTAAAATATATCAATATATATATAAATTATATATCTTGATGACTTCTACAAGTTGGTTATGTGTTTATTTGGGTGGCAAAAATATAGTGATGGTCATTTCGACTATAAAAATTGATTCTAAGAAACGAACCAAACACTCTTTTATTTTTATAAAAGTTTAGACAATGATTTCGAAAAAATGTATACATGTTTAGTTAATCGATACTTGCTTATTTTCAACTTGTTTTTGGCATTAATTAACAATGTAAAAATATATATAGTATATATATGTTTGTAAAAATTTGACCATATGTGTTCATACAATTTTGATCCAAAAAATGTTTTTTATTAAGATTGTTATGCTCCTATGACTACGGGAATCAATATAGTTATGGAATTTCTAGACCAAAATAAGAAGTATGAAAATAATGAAAAACACCCAATTTTGATTGTGAGCAAAATTGGATGAAATCAAGTGAAAAGAATGTTGCAAAACGTACAATAGATGTTGTTGATTGACTAGTTAGTGAATGCCCCTTGCAAATTTTGGTTAATAGGATTATTTGAAAATGGATTTTGAAGGTTTTGGTTATGGAGGTTCGTTCACAATGAGTGGGAGAGAAGAAAGGAGGAAATTTTTTTATTTTTGGTATAAGGTCCGGCTGAAAGGGGGTGCTTGGATTCGCAGATAGGCGGTCCCTTTAATTAATTAAGGGGCCCACCCTTTTTACACGGCTGGTCCCCTTAATTTTAAGGGGGCCGCCACCTGAGAAAAAAATTTCTTCGATTTTTGTCTAGTTTTGTAAGAATGAATATTGACATTTTAATTAACATTTCGCTAATTAAAAATACTTTGATTATTTCGGATGAGATAATCAAGTTGTCAAGATGAGACATGATTTAACGATGATTTAGTGATGGGTTCAATAAACCTTTTGTTAATTGAATAGATTAATTACTTCGGATGAAATAATTAATTGTCACGATTTGTAATATGATAAGTATGTGACGATAGAGTAATAGAAAGGAGTTAAAGCTTGATAAGAAGATTCCGATAGACGTAGTTTATTGTGGACATGTAGACGAGGCGGACATCGTAGTTGAAAGGAGCTTGTTTCATCCATAGTGTTTTTGATATCATGCCTTTTCGGCGTAAGAAGCAAAACTAATCCTACTTCTATGTTATTAATTACCCACTAACTCACTTTTCTTCATCTACGTGAGTTCGCTACTAGTGGACATAGAAGATTTCCATTTTATAGAGATACATAGAAAATCCTAATTCAACTACGTGAGAGATGAGTTCATAATGAACAAATTCTTTTAACAAACTAGAAAGCCAACAAATGGCATCTCTAGTGACTACGATATTTCCTAAATCATAATTATATTATCACATCAATGTATTCTATGAAATTGGAAAGTGAGACGTACCTTATCCTTCAAGAGTAATTTCTTTAAAATCTTTAAGATAGCAAGCTTTTAAGATGAGGATTCATGATAATCCTATCATGAGTTCTTCAATCCATTTGACGAATGCCAAAGGATGTTTGTAGATGACTAAACTCAAAAGATGAGATGACTTAGTCACTTGGTCCCCATCTTTTCAAGGGTCCTAGAATATTGGTTCCGAACATATTTTGCATTTGATTCGGATACATGCACGGTGAACATCTTCCATATTGAGTGAAGCTTGGTTGATGTGAATGATTCCACATTGTGTGGTTAGTGTTAGGGTAATTTTGTCTACCTTGGTCTCTCTTAGGTTGAGGTGTTTTAGACCGAGGATGAGGATTATTTTTTCTTCTCGAGGGGATGTGTTTTAGACCTTATTGTGGATTTGGCATATCCAACTCCGGGTTTTAAGGAGGGTTTGTAAAAATGTTTTACCTCCTCATCACTTGCAATAGGAATTTTAGTATTGTTTATAAGCATAAATTTTGGTTTTGAGCTTGGGTTTGATTCTATTAAGTTTTCTTTCGACTCGACCTCTTGAGCTCTTACAAAATTTACTTGTTTGGTTTCGCTAGGTGACCATTTGGTAAAATTAATCCTAAACCGGATTTATCTCCGGAAGGTTTTTGAGAATTTATTATTTTCTTAAGTGAGTAACTACTATCATTAAATTGATTTAGCCTAGATATTTCTTTTCTAAGCTTCTCATTTTCAAACCTAAGATCTTGACATAATTTACATTTTTCATTTACTTCCTTACCTTTTTCTCTTCTAGATAATTTATCTTTTAATTCTAGTGCTTCATTTTCTAATTTTATTTTAGCTTGTTTTATAATTTTATTTTTAGCCATGACTTTTAGTCCTATTTTGCATAGTCTATTGTATTCATTATCTAAGTCATTTTCGTCTAATGATGATTAGTCATCACTAAAATATTCGGTTTCGAAAAATACCTCATTGGAAGCTTTAGCCATAAGACACTTTTCAATCTTTGTCTTCTCCTCTTCATCTTCTTAGCTATCACTCCAAGATCCTCCAACAAATTCCTTTTGATTTTGATATCTTGATTGTTTTGGACATTCTCCGATGAGATGATTTAGATCTCCACACTTAAACCATTTTCTTTCGCCTTTATCATTTTTGTCGTCTTTATTTCTTTGGAATGATTTTCTTTCTTCATGTGGTTGTCTTACGAATCGTCCTTGTCTTTTGAAGAATTTCTTGAAGTTTCTTATGGCCATGGCGTATTCTTCATCTTCACTATCGGAGGTTGAGCTATCATCATCACTATATTCTTTTCTAGCTTTCAAGGCAATAGATCTACTTTGTTCTCTTTTGCTTTTGACGGATTCAGAATCTTTCTTTATTATCACTTCATAAACTTTCAAATTTCCAATAAGTTCGTCAAGTGATAGTGATGTCAAATCCTTCGACTCTTCAATAGCCGTAACCTTTGCGCGCCATTTAGGATGAAGTGCCCTAAGAAATTTCCTAACATAGTTCTTGCTAGAAAAACCTTCATCAAGTGCTTTTAGACTAGTAATAATAGTGTTAAATCTAGCAAATCCATTATCTATCGATTCCTCTTCCGGAATCGTAAATTGTTCATATTGTTGAACAAGAAGATCTATTTTATTATCTTTGACTTGACTATTACCTTGGTGAGTGATTAATAAAGTATCCCAAATTTCTTTTGCGGTTTTACACATAAAAATTCTTTCGTATTCTTTACGTGGCAAAGCATTATAAATTACCATTTTAGCTTCATTATTTTTAGCAAGTTTCTTTTTAAGATCATCGCTTTGTTTGTCAAATGGTACAATTTCATCCTTTTTAGTTTCGGGATTATTTTGAATAGGAGAAAAATCACCATAGGTAATAACATGCCAAAGATCTAGATCTTTTGATTTCACATAAGTTTCGAATCTATTTTTCCAATAAATAAATCCATCACTTTCAAATAGTGGTGGTCTTTGCATAGATTGCCCTTCTAAATATTTTTCCGATTCCATATATCGATTCAAGTTTTAAAATACAATTTATTTTAAAAATCTTGTTTGACGTGGCTTCTGATACCAATTGTGGAAAACTAGAAGGGGGGTTGAATAGTTTACTGCTTTTTAATTTAAAGTTTATGTTTGTTTATAAAAACTTAGATTCGACATTTTGCGAATTCAATACTTGCACAATATGAACAATATAAATAAATAAGAACAAATAAAGAAGTAAGAGATAAGAGTTAGAAAGATCAAACCATAACACAAGGATTTATAGTTGTTCGGTTACGAAGCACCTCTTCGCCCTACTCCACTCCTCGAGCACCTAACTTGAGAGTTTTCTTCACTATGTCAACAAACTCCCTTTAGGCGGAGAAAACCGTACACAACGTTTCTTATATCAATTTTTGACACTAAGCTAGATGCCGAGTTCTAATCTTATCTAGAACCAATCTATCACAACTTCACAACTTCTTCACGACTTCACAACACAACTTCACAACTACACAACTTTTTCGTGCCTTAGTATTCTTTACCACACTACTTCACTTCTACTTTCACACCTAACTATCATAACTTGGATGAATCACTAAGATTCAACTATACTTACAACAATCACCAAGATCTATCTACTACACAACTTTACAAGATTTACAAATAATTTACAAATTATGATATGGATGCAACAAGATTGCAATACACCCTTGAGGTGTAATACTTTTTCACTTGATGATATAAGTATTCTTCTCTTGCACTTGAGGAATTGAGCTTGGATCACATAAAAACAAAGCTTTATGATTAAATGATCAAAGGATTTTAATGGGATGTGTGGACTGTTTTTGATCAGAAAGAATGAGTGCAAAAGGTGAGAAAAATAGTGGAGAATAGTCCAGTATTTATAGGACATTCTAGAGGAGCGTCTACCTATGGGTGGTCCCCTTAAATAGGTGGGCGGTCCCCTTAAAAATAAGGGGGCGCCCGTGTATTTAAGGGGGCCGCCCAAGACTCGAGGCTCCCCAGTTTGTCCTTTTGTGTAGGGAGAATTTCTTGAAACTTTCTAGCCGTTTTAAGTCCGAAAATTTGAATTTCAAAATATTTATTTTGAATAAAACATTTCTTTTAATTGTAGAAATTGTTTTGTAACGTTTATAAAAATGTTTACAACATTTTATAAAAGTGTGAGGTTGAATAAAAATGTCCTTTGATCATAAAATGCATTAAGCATTTTATTATTCATACCTTTAAGTGATGTAATTTTCAAAATGAAAATTTACTACTAATTACTTGTTTATGTTTAATTTTACATTGAACTTTTTTATATTTTGTGATTAACAAAACGTAAAGATGTGAAAAATATTAATAATGTTTTTAGGCATTATTTCTATCAACACTATGGATATACATTAGACGTTCAACGGATGAGTCGAGATGCTATCGTTGTACATTAGATGTTCAACGGATGAGTCGAGATGCTATCGTTGTACATTAGATGTTCAATGGATGAGTCGATCTGGTACCGTTGTACATTAGACGTTTAACGGATGAGTCGAGATGCTATGGTTATACATTAGACGTTCAACGGATGAGTCGAGATGCTATCGTTGTACATTAGATGTTCAACAGATGAGTCGATGTGGTATCGTTATACATTAGATGCTAAACGGATGAGTCGAGATGCTATCGTTGTACATTATATGTTAAACAGATGAGTCGAGATGCTATCGTTGTACATTAGATGTTCAATGGATGCGTCGAGATGCTATCGTTATACATTAGATGTTCAACGGATGAGTTTATGTGGTATCGTTGTACAATAGACGTTCAACGGATGAGTCGAGATGCTATCGTTGTACATAAGATGTTCAATGGATGAGTCGAGATGCTATCGTTGTACATTAGATGTTCAACGGATGAGTCGATGTAGTATCGTTGTACATTAGACATTCAACGGATGAGTCGAGATGCTATGGTTATACATTAGACGTTCAACGGATGAGTCGAGATGCTATCGTTGTACATTAAATGTTCAACGGATGAGTCAAGATGCTATCGTTGTACATTAGATGTTCAACGGATGAGTCGATGTGGTATCGTTGTATATTAGACGTTCAATGGATGAGTCGAGATGCTATCATTGTACATTAGATGTTCAATCAACGGATGAGTCGAGATGCTATCGTTGTACATTGGATGTTCAATGGATGAGTCGATGTGGTATCGTTGTACATTAGATGTTCAACGGATGAGTCGAGATGCTGTCGTTGTACATTAGATGTTCAACAGATGAGTCGATGTAGTATCGTTGTACATTAGATGTTCAACGGATGAGTAGATATGATATCGTTGTACATTAGATGTTCAACGGATGATTCGATATGGTATCGACCAATTCCTCCTATAGCCCTGTACTCCCGCCAAATACTCCTTCCAAGTACTCCCTCCCAAAAACTGTTTTTTTTACCATAAAAGCAGATATTATCCTCATAATGACCAACAGATCACATACATTCTTACCATCACAACCACAAACATATCACACTGTTATTATGGTGAAGATGGTGCCATATGAAGCTTTTGCGTGTCCTTGTAGAGCCGGAGATGTAGTTCTGCCAGAATCGTATAAACTTAAAACCCGTGGTAAACTATACTATGCATGTCCACGATCAAAGGTGAACAATCACATTCTTTTTTTTGTGTAATATATAAATAATGTGGTTAGTTGTTAAAACTTATTATCTTTACTCTTTAACAGCCTCACGAAAACACTTTCAGATGTGATTTTTTTATGGAAAGAGGAACGAGTCCGTCTACTGGTTGGTTCTCCTGGAGCTTCAACGACTCTAATTTATTCTCCAGGATCTTCAACACCTCCACGCTATTCTCCAAGAGCTTCAACACCTCAAAGCTATTCTCCGGGAACTTCAAGAAATACAGAGTGCTCAAACTGCAAGCACTTGCTCGATAAGATAACGGTACTCGAGGCAACGATGGATATGCATATGCATCCGGAATAACACACAGTTAATTCAGCCGTACTATTTCACGAAGTTTACAATAACATGGAAAAAATTGATTTGGAGTAGTTTGTCATTTGGAATGTAATTCGTATGCTTTAAGCGTCGGTTTGTAAGTCTCGTATGATTATCGTTCTAATATGTTTAAGGGTCTGTTTGTAAGTCGCTTGTGTTACTACAAGTGGTATGTATAATATTTAACTAAATGAATGTTTGTTTTTGTGTTACTTGACAAATGTGCATCTTGAAAAAGTATACGGTATATCATGTTCAACTATAGAAGGGTAGTGCATATCGAACCGAACCGAACCGAGAAAATGGAGTGTTTTTTTATATATTTATTATTTATCAAATATATAACTATAAGTAATAATTAATATATTATTTATATATTTTATAAATAATAAACAGCTTAAATATATTATTTATTTGTATATAATTATAAATAAAAAGCCCAAAATTAGCTTATGAAACAAAAGCCCAAACCAAAATACAAGCCCAATGCTACTTTCCTGGGCGACATGTCGCCCGGGAAAAATATGACCACGTCACCAAGATTAACCAATATCCTTAACACAGTCAACGAAAGTCAATGCCAGTTTCCCAGGCGACATATCGCCCGGGAAACATATGGCCACGTCACCGATCCAGGTAATTAACACTAATTGTTTACTTAAATGCAGCGAGGTTTTTTAAAGAGTTTCCCGGGCGACATGTCGCCCGGGAAAGTTGAGCGGGAAAATTTGCCGCTCAGTTTTTCGTTGATTTTTTGGTCAATCTTTAACCAAGGTATCCCGGGCGACATGCTGCCCGGGAAACCTTGTCCACACTTTGACTAAAAAGTCTATCTGAATTGGTGCCACGTAGAACGTATTTTTGTCGTTTAGCGTTGTTTCCCGGATGACAATTGTCGCCTGGGAAACCATCGTCACCTGTTCTACTTTTTCTTGTAGTGTTTTGTATGATTTGGATTCAATTTTTTGTTAAGGTATAATAAACATGTTAGATTCTTTTAAGCTAAATAGAATGCATAATATAGCCATTCAAGCTCGCATAAAATTTATATTTTTACAAGCCGGAAATTTATTATATAGTAAGGTTTTGGTTATATAGTTTTTTTTTGGGTAAAGGGAAGCTACCCCAGTAAATTATATTAACCAAAAAAACCACGAAGTACAATGAAATGTGACTGAAATATCACATTAACCTCAAGCAAGGCTTGAACTACCAAGAACTCCAAAGTGACATGCCACTAAGGAACTAAGCTAAACTAGACAAGACTCTAAATATCAAGTAGAACTGGTAATAGACTCTGGAAGCTTCCAAAGACAAACAAATTCCAAACCATCTTTCGATTTTTTAAAGGAGCACGAAAGAAGTTTCAGTCTAACAATCGATTGAATATTATCCGCAACTTCGTTGATCGATCTCTTTTGCCCTTTAAACATCCTCCAGTTCCTCTCTTGCCAAATAACATACGTTGAAGCCGCAACAACAAGCTTTGCAATAACAGATTTAGTCGGACGCCTTTTAGCAATAGGAATAAGAACATCAATTGAGGGCACTACCTGATCAAGACCAGCCAAACCCTTCACATTATCCCACACTTGTCTCGAAAAAATACACTAAAATAATAGGTGTTCATGATTATCAGATTGAAGTTCACATAAAGGACAAATAATGTTAGAGTTACTTCCATGCATGTCCCAAATACGAAGCCTATCCTGAGTTTTCAAGCATCGTTTAATAACCAGCCATAAGTGTAGAGCATGCCGTAGTATGCACTTTGAAAACCAAACGTCACACCATTTCACCTCCTCACTTCTCGGTCTAATACTATGCCAAACAGTAGCGACCGAGAAATGTTTAACCGAACCATCATTATCACGCCATTCTAAAATATCAACCGCGTCTTGTGCAATATTTGGAACATAACTTTATATCTACAATTAAAAAGAAAAAAACACTACGGCAACATATACAACATACACACACACTTAGATCATGCTTGTGAGAACCCTCACGTACGATGACCATCCAAAACAAACGAGTGAGAGGAGAGGTGTAATGGTGGCACGCATTACACATAAATGGTTGATGTCATGTAGGTGTTACGTACGCGTACATACATGGCCACCATTGTCCATAACACCACTAAAACCAGATGTAATGGTTGTTAGACGATCCATCAACGACACCTAAACATTCACCCTCCTTACCAAGTCAATTTATCAGATAGTGAATCAACGTAACCTCATAGACATATATGTCACTAAAGAACATACATACATCACACTCTCACATACAAAACAAAAGGAAAATGCTTAGGTCAACCTGATGACTAAATGTTGAACAAAGCTCAACTAGCACTCTTGGTGTTAGTGGAGGTGTAGCAGCGAACCACGTGCGGCGGTTAGTGTTGTTAATGCGTCAACCACTCAACCATCAAATTAGTCACCTGATGCAGAAACTTATCATTCAGAAACATCACCTTAAAACATGTCGATATCAAGTACTGTACTAGTACCATTTAACCTAGCTAGTAATTCCGAGTTTATTAATGGAATGATACAAAAGGAAATGATACGTGTGGTTTGAATGAAATGTAGACGGGTTGTTTGTGTCAAAATAAGAAAAGGTTTGTCTCGTAAAGTAACGAGCGCGTGCATGCAATCCAATGCAGGTTAGTAACTTTTTTAAGGATCAAAATCAGATACTATGATTACCATGCATGCAATTCAATGCAGGTTGCATATATTTCTATACCATCACTATAAGAAAAAGTAGAACAGGCGACGAAGTTTTCTAGGGCGATATGTGTCGCTCGGGAAACATCACTAAACGACAAAAGTCCGTTCGATGTGGCACCAATTCTGATAGACTTTTTAGTCAAAGTTTGAAGATGGTTTCCCGGGAGACATGTTGCCCGGGATAACTTGGTTAAAGTTTGACCCAAAAAATCAATGAAAAACTTAGCGGCAAATTTTCCCGCTCAATTTTTCCGGGCGACATGTCGCTCGGGATACTATTTACCAAAACTTCGTTGGGTTTAAGTAAACAATTAGTGTTAATTACATGGGAGGTGACGTGGCCATAAGTTTCCCGGGCGACATGTCGCCCGGGAAAGTAGCATTGACTTTCGTAATGGTTAATGTTGGTGACGTGGCCATAAGTTTCCCGGGCGAAATGTCGCCCGGGAAACTAGCATTGAGCTTGTATTTTTGTTTGGGCTTTTGTTTCATAAGCTTATTTTGGGCTTATACTTAGTGGGCTGACCTTGTCAACATTATCCCCGGCGATATGTCGCCCGAGATAGTGTGTTGACTTCGTTGACTTTCAATTGTTTATTATTTATAAAATATATAAATAATATATTAATTATTACTTATAATTATATACTTAATAAATAATAACTATATAAAAACACTACGTTTTCTCGGTTCGGTTCGGTCCGATATGCACTACCCTTCTGTAGTTGAACATGATATACCGTATACTTTTTCAAGATGCATATTCGTCAAGTAACACAAAAACAAACATTTATTTAGTTAAATATTATACATACCACTTGTAGTAACACAAGCGACTTACAAACAGACACTTAAACATATTAGACTGATAATCATACGAGACTTACAAACAGACACTTAAAGCATACGAATTACATTCCAAATGACAAACTACTCCAAACCAAGTTTTTCCATGTCATTGTAAACTTCGTGAAGTAGTGCAACTGAATTAAGTGTGTGTTGCTCCGGATGCATATACATTTCCACTGTTGCTTCGAGTACCGTTATTTTTCCAAGCAAGTGATTGCAGTTTGAGCACTCTGCATTTCTTGAAGTTCTCGGAGAATAGCTTTGAGGTGGTGAAGCTCTTGAAGAATAGTGTAGAGGTGTTGAAGATCATGAAGAATAAATTGGAGTCGACGAAGATCCTAGAGAATAAATTGGAGTCGTTGAAGCTCTAGGAGAACCAACCAGTAGACGGACTCGTTCCTCTTTCCATAAAAAAAATCCAAATCCGAAGGTGTTTTGCTGAGGCTTTGATTGTGGACATGCATAGTATAGTTTACCACGGGTTTTATATTTATACGATTCCCGCAGAACTACATCTCCGGCTCCACAAGGACACACAAAATCTTCATATGGCACCATCAACACCATAATAATAGTTTGATCTGTTGGTGGTTGTGATGGTAAGAGTGTGTTTGATCTGTTGGTGGTTGTGATGGTAAGAGTTTGGTCTGCTTTTATCGTAAAAAAGAGTTTTTGGAGGAGTATTTAGTAGGAGTACTTGATGGGAGTATTTGGCGGGAGTTTTTAGCGGGAGTATAGGGCTCGACTTATCTAATGTCCAACGATAGCATCTCGACTCATCCGTTGAACATATAATGTACAACGATACCATATCGACTCATCCATTGAACATCGAATGTACAACGATACCATATCGACTCATCCGGTAAACATCTAATGTATAACCATAGCATCTCGACTCGTCCGTTAAACATCTAATGTATAACGATAACATATCGACTCATCCGTTAAACATCTAATGTACAACGATACCATATCGACTCATGTCGCCCGAACATCTAATGTACAACGATACCATATCGACTCATCCGGTAAACATCTAATGTATAACGATAGCATCTCGACTCATCCGTTGAACATCTAATGTACAACGATAGCATCTCGACTCATCCGTTGAACATCTAATGTACAACGATAGCATCTCGACTCATCCGTTGAACATCTAATGTACAACGATAGCATCTCGACTCATCCGTTGAACATCTAATGTACAATGATAGCATCTCGACTCATCCGTTGAACATCTAATGTACAACGATAGCATCTCGACTCATCCGTTGAACATCTAATGTACAACGATAGCATCTCGACTCATCTGGTAAACATCTAATGTATAACCATAGCATCTCAACTCATCCGTTAAACATCTAATGTACAACGATACCATATTAACTCGTCTGTTGAACATCTAATGTACAACGATAGCATCTCGACTCATCCGTTGAACATCTAATGTACAACGATATCATCTCGACTCATCCGTTGAACATCTAATGTACAACGATAGCATCTCGACTCATCCGTTGAACATCTAATGTACAACGATACCATATTGACTCATCTATTGAACATCTAATGTATAACGATACCATATCGACTCATCCGGTAAACATCTAATGTATAACCATAGCAGTTCGACTCGCCTGTTAAACATCTAATGTAAAACGATACCATATCGACTCGTCCGTTAAACATCTAATGTACAACGATAACATATTGACTCATTCATTGAACATTTAATGTACAACGATACCAGTTACAAACACAATACAAAACGGTTTGTTAATGTAAACAGGGGTTTAAGGTATGAGAAAAATAACAAGGATGAAATATATACCAGAATGTAGTAGCTTACGATCAAAAATTAAGCAGAATTTGCTTTGATTTAAGGAACTAATTAGAGACCAAGGCTCAGTGTTTTTGTTTGTGCTCCAAAAACACTGACAATTGAGCCGATGAAAATTTTAGGTGTTCGATTTGTGTTGTTGAGGCATGCGCGTGTGAGATACACGCATACTTAAAAAAAATAATTATAAATAATAATTATATATTTTATAAAAAATAATTATAAAAAATAATTATTTATTTTATAAAAAATAATTATATATTTTACAAAATATATAATTTTTGTTTAAAATTATTATTTATATAAATCTTATTTATAAAAAACATAATTATATAAATATATTTTATAAATATTAATTATTAAAAACTGTATTGTTTTTTTTAATAAAACTTTTCCCGGGCGACATGTCGCCCAGGAAAGGTTTTATTAAAAAATTATATAGTTTTTAATACTTAATATTTATAAAACTGTATAATTTTTTAATAAAATCTTTCCCGGATGACATGTCGCCGAGGAAAGGTTTTATTATTTGCTAAAAAGACCCTCAAGTATTTTCGTTAAGGCGCCATTTTTCGCTAAATGACAAACTTGTAACTTTCCCGGGCGACATGTCGCCCGGGAATGTCGCCTGGGATTTAACTGGCATCAAAAAGCAGATGTGTGTTTCAGTTGGTAACACGTAAAACATCAAAAAATAACCTCTCTTGGCGATTTTGCAGGAACACCACCACAGCTCACCACCTCCTCTCACTATGACAGCTCACCACCACCTCCTCTTACCACCACCACTCGACACCGCAGCAACACTACCACCTTTCACCACCACCACCCTCCTATTCCTCTAAACATAATTCTTTCCTTAACCCTATAAATGATAATTCTATATCTTCTTTTTCTAGCGCTCTAAACAAGTTTAATTATTGGTGGCGGTGGATTTTTGTTTTTGGTTAATAAAAGTTTGGTTGTATTTTTATAATACTTTGTTAATTATAACAAGTTGAGGTATAATAAGTTGTTAATTATTATAATACTTTGTTAATTATACTTTTGGCAGTCAATAGTAGCCGCGCCCGAGGGTTAGGATTGACAGCCGACGACGAGACCGAGCCGACAACGAGCCGAGTCCATAGCCGAAAGTATGTTATAACTTTTTTTATCCTTTTTGAATCCCCAGAGACATGTCGTCGAGGAATGTTTATTGTGATTGCTACTGTAAAACGCAAATCCAAACACTCCTTGACAGTGTAAAACGCAAATCCAAACACTCATTGACACTGTAAAACGCACATCCAAACACTCCTTATTCTGATAAGGTGTTGTTAAACATCTTATCAGATTAAGCTATTTAAAACCAGCTTAATCTGATAAGCTGTTTAAAAATAGCTTATCAGAATAATGCTGAAACAGCTTATCAGATTAAGCTGTTTAAAAACAGGTTATTTGAAATAAATTGATTTTTTTTCTTCATTAAATGTATATGTTTTTAGGATTTTAGTGATTAATTTTGAAAAATCTCCGTCTGAATTTAATCATCCTATAGAAAACCCGTCCGAAATTAATTTATTAGAAATTAATTTCAGAAATTCCCCTGTTTAGGACTGTTTTTTGAATGTTTTGTCTCATTTAGGATATGAATGCGTATAATTGGTTTACTATTTGAGATGATTTCGACAGTGTTTCTCCTTTACTCCTACGAATATGTCTTTAAACACATATTTGGGGAGTTGAGGGGAAATGCTGCCGAAATTTTTTCAAATAGTAAATCGGTTATACGTATTCATATATGAGACAAATCATTCAAAGAGTGGGTTAAGATTGCCTTCCATGGTTGAACTAGGTGAACAAAACATCTCGTATTCCTCGTTTAAATGTGTTTAATTAAGTTGCATATAATAACTAATTGTATCGTTAAAACGCAGTTATGGTAATTGATAAGAGTTGAACAAGTTTAGGGAAACATGAAAAAGCATTTTATACCGGTCTTAAGAAATTCGTCGATGATTGCAAGCCGTTAGTGGATAGTGCCGGGAATATAAGATGTCCATGCAAGTCTTGTCGTCTAGTATTGTGGGTATCCATCAAACACCTTTCAAACCACATTTCGACGTATGGGTTTGACCCAAGTTATAAAATATGGATTCACCACGGTAAACTAGAAACCAGATCTTCCTCCGCCACCGCCAGTAATAGATAACACAAGACAAGCTCAGATGAGTGACATGACATCGTGCCTTAACGGTCTTAGCTATATTCCTATGAATAATGAACAAAATGAGCCAACTCAAGGAGATATTGTTGAGACAAGTAACGACCCGACTCAAGCTAAACGTAACGAGTTCGAAGAGTTATATGCCAGTGCCAACGAGGAGCTGTACCCCAGTTGTGACTATGTGACTCGATTAGACTTTATGGCAAAGTTTACCTATTTTAAGGTTAAAGGTAAATTGACTGATTCTATATTCAATGAAATGCTAGAGTTTTTCCAAAATGTATTTCCTACCGCTAAAGGATACATGCTCCCATCGTCATACTATGAAATAAAGAAGACATTTAAAATGATCGGGTTAGGGTACGAGTCGATATATGCTTATGTAAACGATTGCCTCTTGTTTCGGGGCGACGCTAACAAAGATGTGCATTTCTGTCCGGTGTGTAACACGAGTTGATGGAAAGACAGTAACACATCGGGGAAGAAAGTTCCTAAGAAGGTGCTGCGTTACTTTTCGATCATTCCTAGACTACAACGTTTGTACAAGTCTAGTCACACTGCAAAGGAAATGACTTGGCATGGTACTAGAAAGTGTACAGAGCCTGGTAAGATGCAACACCCGGTTGATGGTAGAGCATGGAAGAACTTTGACACCAAGTATCTGAATTTTGCAAAAGAACCAAGAAACGTTCGATTATGGTTGGTTGCTGATGGTCTCAATCCGTTCGGCAACCTTAGTCAGTCTTACAGCATGTTGTCGGTGATACTAACAACATACAATATGCCTCCATGGTTATGTATGAAAGAGAGTTCTTTCAGGCTAACATTGTTAATTCCTGGCCCTAAATCCCCGAGAAAGGACATTGATGTTTACTTGAGGCCTTTGATTGATGACCTAAAGGATTTATGGGCAAAGCCAAGTGTTGAGACTATAGACATTGCTACAGGCCAGAAGTTCAATATGAGAGCGATGGTTTTATGGACAATCAATGATTTTCCTGCTCGAAGTAGTTTGTCTGGGTAGAGTGGGAAATGTTACAAGGCATGCCCTACATGTAATGAAGACACTCCATCTGTGCGTGTGTTAATCAAAACAGCTTATGTTGGCTACAGAAGATTCTTAAAGAAGCCCCATAAATGGAGAAGGTCACTTGAATTCAATGGTGAAAAAGAAGACGAAGATCCTCCTAGAGAATTTGGTCAGGATGACATCATGGTTCAACTTGCTAGATTGCCCACGCGTGTGAAGGGTAAACATCCAAAGTTTATGGGTGTGAAGATAAAACACAATGTTCTTGTCGAGCTGAACTGGACTAAACGATCTATTTTTTACGAGCTTGAGTATTGGTCTTTTCTTACACTAAAACACAATTTAGAAGTTATGCATATCGAAAAGAATGTGTTGGAGAGTATCTTGAACACTTTGTTAATAAATGACAGATCTAAAGACACCGCCAAGGCAAGACAAGACTTAAAAAGGTTGGGCATTCGAAGTGGCTTGTGGCTCGACCAAAACAAAAATAGGAAGTGCTCGAAGCCTCAGGCTGCGTATTCTTTCACACCATAGGACAGGAAAAAGTTTTGTCAGTTCATCAAAAGAGTTAAACTACCAGATGGGTTCGGATCCAACTTCAAGCACAAAGTCACTGATAATGATACCAATATAACGGGCCTGAAGTCTCATGATTGTCATATAATGATGCAACGTTTACTTCCTTACGGACTTCAGCGATACTTGCCCCGAGACGTTGCAAAACTACTAATCGAGCTATGTTTATTCTTTAAGCAAATCTGCTCTCAAACTTTGATGGTGTATGACATGTTGAAAGCTCAGAGCAAGGTGATCGATATTCTATGCAATCTCGAGCTCATATATCCTCCTGCTTTCTTTGACATTATGATTTACTTGGTTATCCATTTACCTCTAGAGGCTATTGACGGCGGGCCTATTCGCCCCCGATAGATGTATCCATTTGAAAGATTCATGAAGAAGCTAAAAAATTATGTACGAAATAAAGCTAAGCCGGAAGGTTCGATTGCGGAGGGTTATGTTGCAGAAGAAGCATTGACTTTCAGTTCACATTATTTTCGGGAATCACGAAATTTAATCGTCCCGACCATAATGTGGATTTCCCTCCTCCAACGAGTCAGTTTCAGGTGTTCAAATCACTATGTAAATCGATTGGTTTACGGTCGATTATTCGTATTGATCACCAAGAATTGAAGAAAGTGATATGGTATGTAATTCACAACAGTCCTGAAATCGACACGTACCGGGCCAAGTTCAAGAGGTGCGCATTTTTTTTAAACTTCTTTTTCTTAACTTATCTTTTCGACGAGTTATTCTAACACCATGAACATTTTTCAGTGAATTTCCTAACAAAGACATGAAAGAAGAATTCCCCGGCTGGTTTGGGAAGCAGGTAAACTTAGACTTATTGTGTGTATTTAACTATAAAAATAACGACATCATATTTTGTGTTCTATGTATGATCTTATCTTCTTTATAGATCTGTCAATGTCACGTAGACAATGACCCAGGTTTTAGCGAAAGCAGCGAGTTATTCGCTTTGGCTTGTGGACCATCATAAACTCCAATCTCAATCAATTATTGCGTAGTCAACGGTGTAAGGTTTGTCGTGCACAGCCGCGATGAACGTCGCACAACTCAAAACAGTGGCATTTGTTCGCCTGGTCTGGACAGAGAAATGTATTATGGTCAGCTTGAACAAATCCTCGAGTTTTCGTATTTGTCATTCAAAACTGTGTTGTTCCGAGTTAAGTGGTTTGACACTAGCAACAAAGGACGTATCCAAAATTTTGTCATTAGAAACAACATAACACAAATCAAGGAAAATGGTGAGACGTTTAAAAATGATCAATACATTCTCGCAACACCAGTCAAACAATGCTTCTACCTTGAAGATATGGCCAGACGACCACTCAGTTGGAAGGTCGTCGAACATGTGAGTCATAAAAAGTTTTCAAACGGGGGTGTCATTGTGGTAAAGGACGAACCTGATGTTATACATGTCGACAACTCATATGATCTCGCACTTTCTACTAGTTTGAATGACTTAGCGGCCTTACATATAGAAGGTCAATCAATAGATTTTGACGCACCACCAGATATCATTGATGTTGATGAAGACGATGATATTATTGATGAGGAAGACCTAATTCCTCATGATTTAGCATATTCCGATGATGAAGACCTCGTCAACCTTGATATTGATGATGGTGTAAATGTTGTTTATTCTAGTGAAGAAGAAGATTAATCTTTAGTTGTAACTTGTAAAAAACACTTATATATTTGAATGAATGAATGAAACTGTTATGTATTGTTTAAATGTGTATATTTATTTGGATGTGTATGTATTTGGATGTGTGCATGCTTTTATTATTTTGTTCATGAATTTCTATATGTTATCATAATGCTACTTATACAGATGTCAACGGATGTTGCACGGGGTCACGGCGGTGACGGTGGCGGTGATGATCGTCCCCCTCCATACCAGGTACCCACGGGTTACGGTGGTTGCTTAGGTAACCGAGGTAAGAATTTCTGGATTATTGTAATACAAGCATAAACTTGATACATTGAATTTGCTTACCTTGAATTTTTATACTTTATCACTCACCTGATTTTGCAGGTAAGGGCGCCCGAAAACCCAATTTAGGTGGCAGGAGAGCGGGCAGGATGCATACCCGCCAGGAGACCCAGAACCTCGAGTTAAAGGCCATCACGGATAAAAATGGCCCCGTCCCTATCCGGTTTGAGTTTGGCGACAGAGAGACCCTGATGCCTCTTGGTGACCATGTGGATCATTAGGTTAACTACCTCGGGGAGCTCGTTAAGGAGTTTTCATTGTACTACCCTTCTTGGCGCCAAATGCCACCGGAGCAGAAGGCGAGGGTCGTGGCAAAGATTGGGGTAAGTTATTTTATTATCCTTTTATGTTTATTTCATTATCTTGTTCATTTATTTAATTGTGTATATTTATCTAAATTTGTTTATTTATTTATATCATATAAATAATATAAATAAATAAACGAATTTAGATAAATATATAAATTATATCTCTAACTCAGTCTTTGTTGTATATGATTGCAGACCCAGTTTGACTTGCGTCCCCACATAGAATCCGAATTATGGCCAAAAATCTATGCGGGCATCCATCAACATTTGCAAAAGATCTACAATGGCAAGAAGGCTGCTCTCAAGCAAAGTTATTGGGTTCCTGACCCCAGGACGGAACTTACGACCTGGAGCGCATCAGACGCGTGTGTCCCTCGTACATTTCTGAGGTAGATTGGGATGCACATATTTCCTTTTGGAATGATCCCAAGAACCATGCACAGGCTGCTCAAAATAAAAAAACTGGGCAAAGAGCATGGTCGTATGCCGACAGGGATCCCGTTCTATTGTCGCCCTCCGAGATATGCATGTAATAAACATTATAATTATTTTACACACACACACACACACACACACACACACACACACACACACACACACACATATATATATATATATATATATATATATATATATATATATATATATATATATATATATATATATAATTAACGCTTTGGGGATGTGTGATAGTGTTGTTTTTAGTTTTGTCTTCATCTTTATATACGTGTGTATTCAGATGGAGACCTCAGCTACTAGAGATAATCGTCGCCTGATCCACACCTTCTTCTTGACACATACGTGGCGGCGTATTCTTGAACTCCCGAGGACAAAGCTCTTTATTAAGTTTTGTTCCAAAAACACGCACTTTACGGATTTGTCCGAGAAAAATAATGTATTGACCCACTAAGATAAACTATCTTATGTTTTTGGTGATACATAGGAGAGATGCTGAGGCTAACATGAGCTAGGCCCCAACACCCCCACGGTGGGCCCTAACATGTGAGGATGAGATCATGGCCATTGTTCGCGGGGGCAAGCAGCGGGGGCCTCCTTATCTCATTAAAATGTATCTAGACACTCTCTAGAATACTCCATGGCCGGCCACAATCACAAGGGTCCATAGAGTTTCGTGTCTTGCCATTTTAGTCCTTTTGGTTTACAAATAGAAACGTAACGTGAAGTTAAAAACGCATTCTATGTATTTAACGTGTGTGCCCCCAATAAACTCACACATTTTTAGTCGTAATGTGCTAATACAACTACAACATTCCAACAATAAGTTCAACCTCTATTTATTTACTTCTGGACTTGTAAGAACAATTCCTGTTATGAAGGAACTTTTTTGGAGGACATTATTTTAATAGAACTAGCTAGCGAAGTGCTAGGGACTTGCAAAGAGAGAATCGGCGAAATGCTATAGACTTGCTAAGAGAAAAAATGGAATGTATGATGGTTTGTGAAGCCAATCAAGCTAATTTACAGAAACATTTTTCCAACCAAAAGAAAAAATTTATCCTCGCACTTGCAGGTATCAAGTCTTTGCCTGACCGCTTTTGGTTGAAGACAGTTTCATTGCAAAATTTTCAAAGTTCTGAAAGGGCTGCTTGAACCACTAAATCAAAAGGCAAGTTTTGTGTCATCCATATGCATGGTGCCGGCAAATAAGACCATTCCTTTTAAGTTGTTAACTATACGATAAGTCACCAGTCTTTCAACATAGAGAAAGATCTCCTTCCAAAGATTTTTCGCAATATTATGAAGATGTAACAAAAAATGTTGTGAAGAATTTTATTAGTTTGTCATAATATATAAACTTCAAATCTTGTGATGTCACCTTTTACGAGTTTGCCTATCTTAAACTATATAACTGTCCGTATAGTCTTGGTTAAACATTGAAATAAATAACTCACATTTCTGTAATTCCTTTCTTGGTCCAATTAATTTCTTATATTTAACGCTTTATGCAAAATTAAAAACATAAAAGCAATAACACTAACATTAACAAGAATAGCAGCAACATGAACGATGATGAGGGGGATGCCAATATTGGTTATCAAAATAGTGATTTTGATAGTAAAATCATATGTTAAGATAGGATTGGATTTAAATCATAAGATCAAAAGGCACCAAATTTAACCAACCCGTATTTATTATACCAAGTATCGAAAAACAAACACCAAATAAATCATTAACAAATACAGAAAACTATTGAGAGTACAACTCGATTGAAGACCAATCAGTCTATTGACCAAACCCTAACAGAAGGCGGGGCGTCAGTGGAGGCGTTAGCGGCAGCGGTTGAATCACTGCCGCCAACAGAAGTCGGGGCGTCGGTAGAAGCGGCTGCTCCACGCCCCGGCTGAGGCTGTTGGTGGCCGTGAGTGCCGTAGCCCTTCTCCTTATAGTCCTCTAAATCTTTGTACTGTGTATATGGACTATCTTTCACTTGCTCAGGCAATCCTTGTAATTTCTGTCCCTCTTGTGGCTTTGGCTTTTGATCTGACATGTTTTTGTTACTAGATTTTTTGTGTTCTGTTCTTTTCTTGGAAAATTTATTGAACTAGTATTTTACGCATGGAAAGTGTTTACGTGTTTGGGTTCTGCCACGTAGTGTATACGTGGTTTACTTTCACATGAGGTGTAGGCTGTAGCATGCATGTAGGATGACGTTTCGGAGGGCTAAATTTAATAGATAGTTTATATCCGATCTTCTTGTAAAGACACGACGTAGCGTGGTGGTTACTTTGTAAAGGATCGATGATCGTGTTTCAAGGCAAAACGCTGACATTTTCACCCTTTAAAATAACGTCGTTTAAAGCTTGGGTTGAATCGTAGTTGAATCAAACGATGTCGTTTAAGAATGTGTCATAATGTTTAATATTTTCTTTAAATTAAACGACGTTGTTTTGTTGTGTTTTGTGATATATATACAGAGACATAAAAAATGCATGTAAAAATAAGCTTTTTATTTATATGTCAATGTGGTTTGAAAATTAGAGTTTTCTAATTTAGTCGTCTAAAGTTGAAATAGTTTTAGTGGTTTTGGTAGAGATGATAGGTAGAACGTTTAATTATGCCTCATAACAACTAGCAAAAAGTGTAGTTTGGAGTAATAAGATTTGTCTTTTTTTTTAAAGATAAAGTTGTCTTCAAAGTTAATTGTAAAGATAAAGTTGTTGCATGTTATAATTTTATAGTTTTTGTAGATCTAATTTGGATACGATTGTTGCATGCTATCATTTTGTAACTTTTTGCACTACCACACAAACAAGCTAATGCAATCGTTCAAATACAATGCAAATCCGTTGCAAAAGGTTATTTGCAACGAAAATGCAACGAAATCCGACTATTGCAAAAAGGCTCCATGCAAATTTAATTTGCACAACCGAATGCATCAGGACTAAAAATGTTTTGCCTACCGTGTTTGCCAACAAAAGATAATTCGTTGAAATACATACTATTTTTGCAACGATGACTTTCCGCCACAATTTAGCAACGAATATTTTTTGCATCAACATATTATGCAACGTCTATTATTTATGCATTCCGGAACTTTTTGCAATGGTAAATTTTGACAACCGCCGTTTTGCACTGGCAATTTTTGCACAAAACAATGTGAGATACGTTTCTAGAATGAGAGTGAGGAGATGCAAATCCGTTGCAAAAATCATTCACGATTTTTTTGTTTTAAAAATAAGCAATTATTTAGCTTTTCGTAATCCGTTTTATTCCATAATTACGTAAAAATTCAAGAACTAAAATCTCATAAATACAACAAATACAAATCGATGATATTTAATTACGAATACCAAAATTATCATAAAGTTGTCAAAGTATTTATACAATCAATTGTTATCTAGTTATAAGTCTATAGAGTTTGATAGTGTATCAAAAAACGTTATACCCAACACCACCAAAACCATCAGGGTGCACCCACAACTCTATTCTTTAATTAGGAAAGTGGTGAAATATGGGAGTGTTGTGTATATTGTGCAAAGATCTACGGCAATCTTTGCATTCGCTTCTTTCACCATTTCTTCTTCATTGTCAAGGCTTGGAGAATTAAGTTTTTTTATATTGCATTCTATTAATTCTTTAGCTGTTCCTCCAAATAAGCTCTTTATCTCGTGCTCTCGCTTTCCTTCAGTAGTGCGATAGACTTTTTGCAATACTTCAACCGTAAACTCACTCAACATATTATTTTGTAACTAATTTAGCTCATCATCAAAACAAATATCTTCAAATGTTACACAGTACACAATACTTTTCAAATGTTTACAACAGTACTCTTAAATATATAAGAAACATTAATCTCTACTTCACCCAGATAAGACACGAAATGATTTTTTTTACGAAGCCCAACTGCAGAATCTGGTACTTCAGAATCTGTTGTTAGTGATACTACTGCAGAATCTGTTTAATGCAGTTTCATATTTGTGGTTGCTGCAGGTCCTAAAATGTACTACTGCAGAAACTGTTTCGTATACTCCATTTGCAGGTCTAAAAATGTCAATCCAATATGGGCTTGAGTAATATCAATTAGACTATTTCGTCTGCAAGTTCAGTGGGGCAAAGGTCTTTCATTGTGGTTTATTTCTCTGATGATGTTTGGTCTGCACAAGGGGTGTTTGGCAATAAGGTTAAGGGTGTTTCAACAAGAGTTTCTTGTGTGCATGCATGTTGTCTATACTTTCTGTAACAAAATTTGGTATATGCAAGTAAATTTCTCGTATGCAAGTTCAGTGGGGCTATCGGGTTATCGGGTCAACCCGATAAGACCCGACATGACCCGATAACCCGATCATCTAACACCCCTAGTTGTCAACTAGCCACAACCTGACAACCCAACCCGACCCATTTTGACCCAAAACATGATAACCCAAGCATGTTAGGTTGCACGCTGTTGGGACCAAAGATGTCTCTAATGATAACCCATTTTTGTCTTTCGTTGCATTTCCGTTGCAATTTTGTATTATTTGCAACGGAAAAAATAACAAAATATATATAAAAGAAATTAGTTTATATTTTGCAACGGATTTGCAACCATTTTCTTTGTCGATGCAAATTCTGTTGGTAATTCGTTGCATTACGGTTGCAAATTTGCAACAAAAATATCCCGTTGCAAACTTTTCGTTGCATTAGCCTGTTTGTGTGGTAGTGTTGGTAATAAGCGATGTAAAGTTAGGCCGAAAGTTAGTTGTGTGTACAATGTGTTACTGTATAGATTTTTAAATTTTTTGGTCTTATGTTGATTTTGATAGATATTTTGAGATATACATTAAAATCGTAAAATTACTTTTGATTTGCTAATTATTTTGTCACTTTGGTGTATTCTATTTATATTGTTGTTTTATTAAAATGTAGTTGATAACTTTCTTCAATGTAGCTTTTGATTGTGTGCGTGGTGTTCATTTTTTATCTATCATTTCTTGCATCTTGCACACTTGCTCATTCTTTAAAAAGGCAACCTAACAAATTGTTCATTTTGTATCTAGGCCATCCAAGATATGTCAAGCGATGAGCAAGATGGAAGAAATCGATATAAATGTTTTTTGTGATACATGAAAGAAGTTTGGCTTCGTCAGGTTTGTAGCCGTGTCGGATTTAGGCTGAGAATTTGAGAATGTTATTTTTTATGCTAATGATACCAAACCTTTCCTTGAACGCATTATTAAGAACCATTATAATGATTTCTCGCATGAGTGACTGATATGGGTTGAATCGTCTATCTAATTTTTAAACACTTTATTGAACGAGGTGGATATGTAATTTTGCAGTGTTTTGTGAATCCAATTTGGATAATACTTGCTTGGCTATGATGATTTGGTCATTCGGTGAGTCGTAATTTTGCAAGGCAAAAACTTGATGACAGAAATTGAAATTGTCTTACACAACTAGTATGATATACTGATGAGTCGTAGTTTGGTGTGGTGAGAATCGGTTTCCATAAAATGCAACCGGGTTTTGCAGCCAATATAATATTTTAGCCAAAACAAAAGTAGTTTTAGAACTTGGAACCCAAATGAACTGTTGTTGTTTAAATCCAAACTTTGTTTTTTTTGGCTTGCAAAAACGACGCTAAGCAAACGAAAACGTTTAAGGGCAAAACGTTGCGTTCTTGGCCACCCAAGGCGACGCAGTTTGAAGTTTGGCTTAGAACGTTTAAAAATGGAGTTGTACCAAACAACGCAATCCTTTGTACATATAATTTGGACGATACTTGCTTGGCTATGATGATTCGGTCATCCGGTGAGTCGTAATTCTAGCGTGGGAAAAAATGGATGTCATAAAATGCAACCGTATTTTGCAGCCAATATGATACTCTGATGGGTCGTAGTTTTGGCATGGCAGAAACGGTAATTCAACTGTATTTTAAATCCAAAATAATATTTGAGCCAAAAAGAAAAAAAAAGTTTAAAACGCTGTGTTTTTTGCTTGCCAAATACTGTTTGAGACTTAATGTGAACTAAACGAAATCGTTTAGGGCTAAAATGATGTCGTTTAGGGATTACCTATGATGTTTGAGATTAAGCTTATATATGTTTTAATTTACAGTTTCTGGTAGCGGTTCGTGGATCTAATTTAGATAGTTGTCACACCCCTAAAATATCGCAGCAGAAGGGTGTCAAAACCCAGAATCACCTTCACTTCACCATGATATTATCAAGAAAATAAGATAAGATGATTTGAAGAAATTATAGAGAGAGGTTAAAGAGAGAAAGAAGAGAGAAGAAAATGAGATGGTTGATTTCACATGAAATGTGTGTGTTACAAATGAGACCAACACCCTCTCCACACTTGGAGAGGGGTATTTATACTTACACCATGAGGCTTACATGCCTATGGGCTTTCTACGGGCCGGGCTCGGGATTACTTGGGCTTTAGCCCATAACACGTGACCTATTAGATTACATAAACGAGCCCGTTTACCCTTTCTTGCCTATTACAACATATAATTAATTAAAGATCAAGCATCCATAATTAGTTGCCAAGCTTCCTTGTTCGGCTCAATATTTTGAGGCTAACAATCTCCCCCGAAGCGAGGTTCCTTAAGGAGGTATCCTGAAGATTCTGAGCTTCCATGTTTACAGACATATTTGAGGCTAACAATCTCCCCTAATGTGTGGTCTTTGAATTCCTGAGGTGAGATCTTGAATCTTGCTTCCTTGGACTTGTTGAGATTGCTTTGTCGTTGAGTTTTTGAATCTTTGGTCTTTATTATGTTGTAGGCTTGTTCCTTCATGCTTTGTGATCTTTGATCTTTAGCCTTTGTCATTGTCTTTCGACTTCGTCTTTACGTCCGATATCTTTAAATCTTTATCCTTCAGTATTGATCATTTTTGCCACCTTACGATCTTGTGTCTTGACCAACATGCTCATACTTTGCATCTTCTTGAAAGCTTTCTTAATAATCTCCCCTGAAGCTTGGTTTCTGAGAAGTTATCTTTAATATCAAAGTTTAGGGAAGTCTTTGTCTGTAATTCTTAAGCTTTCTTGATTCTTGAATCTTGATGCTTATAGTATGTCTTTGTAGTTTGAGCATAAGCATGTGGTAGTGAATCCGACTCTGCTAGAATAAGGCTGCAACACCGTCGTTTGTACCTGCATTTAAATGTTAGTGATTAACAACAGATATGGATGAATATGGCTTTGTCATTCGTCGAGATTTGGTTGCATTAACCTTCGGTTCCCTGAGGACCGTTTTACAGTATAAATATTGTACTTGTGATTAGGTAGGTTCAATTTATAAGAACCTCCTTGACAGAGTTTCCAGCTTAAAGTGTTAGATCCTCTAACGCAGATGCATTAGATTCATCGTACTTTCTTGTTCTCAATACCGGAACATCTCAAAGCAGACAACACGATATGAGTGAATCAGATAGTTACTATCTTTCTGATTAAGTCGTCAATTCATTTATTACACCAATATCGATATCTAGTTGACACAAGCTTGGTTCATTTAGAATCTCGCAAGTCACCTACCAAGAGCTTGTTTGATGTTGGCTCAAGCAGGATTTCCATCTTCACTGTGAATACTTAAGTATCACTCGGATGTTCTGGCAAAATCACAAGGATAATGCGCAGGACTCTTGTTAACAGCTTGTGAACTTGATGATGTTCAACAAGTGTTTGTAATGAAATGTGTCCTAATGAGATTTATTTTATTGATCTCTTGGCTCTAGACTCGATTAGTGCATTTTGGTTTTAGTACTCGGAGGCTGGAGCAGACTGCCACCTATTTAATATCAACTAACTCGGAGTGAGAAAGTCAATATAAGTCGTGTGTATCTCCGTGACAAATGAGATAAGTCTCTTTTGAGAGAAACTCGAATGGCTGGGAAGTGTTGTGCATTGCATCACTAGGTCCATGATGTCATTCCCAGTTTCTGCCTAAGGTGTAGGGAGGGCTGCTTTCTTTTGACCCTTTATCTATACATTTCTTTTTTAATTTTCTTCAAATCCCCTACAATGCTTACCAAGACGTCATTACGAACACCAAATGTTGTGGATTGTTCCAGTGTTAGCTCAATCTTAGTCGTCATTATTCCCTTATTCGCATTCATCTCCAATCATACCTAAGGACTGCTATTTTTAACTATGGAGTGTCTTTGGGTAGATCCCTCCCAGTTCTGAGGTTTGGATCATAGACTGATATCCTAACCAACCACCTTAATGACTTCAGAATCTCATAAATTATAAATGTTGTTAGTTATACACCGTAACCATAAAACCTTTTTCCAAAGTGTATCAAGCACTTTGAGTCGATTATATCACTTATTATTTTTAAGATCACATTTTAATTACATTTCTCCCTTTATTTTAAATACTAATTCACTTAGTTTTTGAAAATACTAGTTATTAAAATTTGTGCATGAAAAATTCTATGTGAAAACTTTTATAACATAGCATGAATAATATGGAACATTATACTTGCTCCCCCTCAATTTTACATACGTTTAACACCAAAATATGATACCCACCACGTTTAAAATTGAATAAAAATTTAGGTTACATTGTTAAGCCACATAATTTGAGAATTAGGAATTGTCGTTGAAGAATTCTTGTAAAATTATGCTCAACCACTAATCATCTTATAACATACAATCTATTGAGTAGTCATTATTATTCCAGATTTGTTATTAAGAGATTTTTGATAACGTTTTGAATACATAAAATGTCAGTTATGATGTATCCAAAATCATTAAAACTTTGTTTTTCGAAAAACTCCCCCTCAAACATTGACTCATTTTGAAAATGAACCAAATGTAGAGAATTGTCTTGTAAAACTTGATGAGAGATGGATTGTTTTGAACAATACACTTATTGAAGGATTATGATGGTCCTTGAAAATTCCTGAAAAATTAATGTTCAACCTAAATTGAAAAACATCCAAGTTAAAGACTTTTCTTCTAACAGCTAAGGATAAGAGTGGCACTGAAACATCCACACAATATCAATGACTATCGGGAGTCCGAGTTGCAATCTGAGAGCAATTACAAGTCATAAAGAAAATTAGAAATGACATGTTTTTGAAAACAATATTGAAACTCTTGCTCGAACATTCATTACACTCCTGATGACTATGTTAATCAAACATATCACGGATACGAAAATGTTAATAGATTCCAAAGACAAGTACTAAAGATTCTTTTTGGAAAATTTATATTTTACTGATTTTGTATTTTTTTTTTGAAATTTTTAATTTTTGTAAATTTTTCTATTTTGAAAATTTTATATATATAATATTTTTTGCTTTCCTTTAAAAATATTTACAATTCGATGTTTGAAGGAATACTAAATCAAACAGATCATTTGTAAAACCTCCATTCTGCTGGAGTCAAACATCACATGACCAATCGACTGGAAAAGATACTAAACTATCTTCGGTAAGGCTCCAAGTAAACATATCAATAATGGTATTCAGGTTCTGACAAAGTACAAATCAAATATACCGTTTTTCCAACAACCTTTTCTTGAAAAATAATATCGAGTATTTGGAGATTGTGCTTAGTACGGGAGTGGATGCACGGTTCATGAGATTTGTTATGGGCAGACTGAGAGTCGTAATACAACATCATTTTGTTGTATTTGAAGCCATAATCCTTAAGAAGGCCGTTCCCTCATCCACATTATCATGAAGCAACACCATGCAGATAAACGCCACGTACTCAGCCCTCTGCTTGAGACATAGCAGTGCACTCCTTCTTCTTGACACCAGCTGCTTAATTTATCACCTAGGAACTGTATTCCTCCAGAAGTGTTTTTGTGATTATCAAGACATCCTGCATGATCGACATCTGAAAACATTGTTAGTTCAAAGCCAGAATCCTTCGGATACCATAGTCACATGTTAATGGTACCCCTTAAGTACTGAAAGATCCTTTTAACATCTTTGAGGTGTTTTTCGGTCGGTCTTGCTTGATACCTTACACAATAACATACTGCTTGCACTATATCTGGTCCGCTAGATGTCAGATACATGTGTGACCCCTATTTTACTTATGATAGTCTGTTTGGTCTACGAGTAATTTCCGTTCCACTCAAGTCCGCATCTAGTTTAGTTTGGTAGCCATTGGTGTACCAACAGTATCACATTTTTCCATACCATGTTTTTTAAGTATTTCTAAAGCGTACTTGGCCTGATTGATAAAGATACCTCTTAGGGATTGGTGGATCTAAAGTCCTAAAAAGAATTTCATTTCTCCTATTAAAGACATCTCAAATCTACTGTCATTAATTTTTCAAATCTTTTTAGAAAATTTTGGATTTTTGTAGACCCAAAAATAATGTCATCAATGTAAATTTGCACAAGTAGAATGTCCTCCCCGTATCTTATCGTGAATAGAGTAGGGTCAATGGTACCTTTAGTAAAACCTTTGGACATCAGGAAATTTAAGAGTTCATCATACCCATCTCTGAGCTTGCTTCAATCCATATATATCTTTCCTTAGACGATAAACTTTTTCTGGATGATCAGATTGACGAACCCATCTGGAATTGTGCAACAGAGAACCTCCTCCTTCATGACCCATAAGAAATGACAGTTTCCCACGTCATAATTCTGATAAATTAGAAAGACTATGAAGACAAGTATCTGTTGAGAGAAACTTGAATGACTGAGAAAGGTTGTGCAGTGCATCACTGGGTCCATGACGTCTTGTCTTCAATACTAGAATTTATCTTTGTGAATCTGATAGATTATGTATTGACCTGGTTTATGCTTAAAGGTTTGTGGAGGGCTTCTTTCTTTTCACTCTTTATCCATATATTTCTTTTTCATTCTTCAACCCCTTCAATGCTTACCGAGACGTCATTACTAACACTTTGTTATGATTGTTCCAATGTTAGCTCAATCTTAGTTGGCATTATTCCCTTATTCTCATTCATCTCCAATCATACCTAAGGATTGCTATTTCTAACTATGGGGTGTCCTTGGATAGATCCCTTCAGTTTTGGTTGGATCATATGACTGATTCCTAACCTAACCACCTTATGACTTCATAATCGTCGTGAAATTAAGATGTTATTGGGTATAAGATCGAACCATAAAACCTTTGAATTATTCCACAAATTCATTCCACACACTTTAGGCATTTTGAGTCGATTAGATCACATTTTAATTACATTTCTCCCCTTATTTTAAATACTAATTCACTTAGTCTTTGAAATACCATGTGATTAAAATTTGTCATGAAAATTATGTGGAGAAAACTGTTTCAGCATGAATTATATGGAACATTAACTTCCTCCCCCTCAATTTTACATATGTTTGACACCAAAAAAATGATACCAAGTTGTAAAATAAATATAAAATTGAGGGTTAGTATTGTTGAGCTCACAATTTTGAAATATTATGAATTGTCATTGAAAATATCTTGAAAAACTGTGCTCAAACACTTAATCATCTTATAACATACAATCTATTGAGTAGTCATCATTATTACAGATTTGTTATTAAGATATTTTTGATAATGTTTTGAATACATAAAATTGTCATGTTATGATGTATCCAAAATCATTAAAACTTTGTTTTTCGAAGAACTCCCCCTCAAACATTGACTCATTTTGAAAATGACACCAAATGTAGAAGAATTGTCTTGTAAAACTTTATGAGGGATGGAGTGTTGAACAAACAATTTTAAAAGATTTTGAATTGTCATTGAGAAATTCTTGAAAAATTGTGTTCAACATTTTGAAAAACATCATGTTAAAAGACTTCTCTTCTAATGCTAAGGATAAGTGCACTGAAACGTACACTCTCCTTTGTCGTTCGGGTCCGAGTTGCAATCTGAGAGTGATTACAAGTCATAAAGAAAAATAGAAATGACATGTTTTGAAAGCATTTCTAACTCTTGTTCGAACTTCATTTACACACCCGTGTCAATATTAATCAACATTTCTAGGTACGTAAATGTTATCGATTCCAAGAGACATGTCGAGAAGATTATTTTTTAGAAATTTTCTAATTTTGTATTTTCTTTTTTGAAATTTTATATTTTTGTATTTGGTTTTTCTCAAAAATATTTACATGTTTTCCTCAGCATTGACATTTGTTGGTGGATTAATCAATTCTAATGTAGGGTGAATAATCATTGTAGGTTGTGTGTCATGTTGTTGAAGATTATCAGAGAGAACGAAAGACTTTGACACACTTGGATTTCCTGCATTGAATTATTCTTCGTACATAGGACTGAATAGTAATTCCAACTCTTGTTGTGATGTAGCTGTCTTGTCTGCTGGAGGAACAACGTTTGGAACCAGCTTTGAACTTGACTGTTCATTGCTGTGGTCTTGAATTACAAGTTCTGAACTGTTATGATCAGAAGTCATTGCTTGTTCATCATATCAGAATTCCTTGAAGCCCTGGTTTCTGAGATATCAATCTTTTCAGCAACCAAACTCTGAGTCCTTCCTTTTTAGGATTGAAAGATGTACCTGCACTTAAGTTAAGAGTACCTGCACTGACATCAAGAGTTTGTTCGCATTCATATTGGTTAGTGATATCGTCATTTGAACCATTTGTGGGTTCACTGTCAACCTTGGTTGTGCTAGAGGTGAATATCTTTCCAGTAGGAACCCACCTAAGACCAACAGATTTGAAAATTTTACCCGTCGGTTTCCACCTAAGACAAGATCTAGGAGTCATTATTTTCTCATGCACAACGGAAGTCTTTTTGATTGAAAACCTATGTCCTTTTGGGATCTGTCTTTCTGGTTTCTTTGCAACACTTGTTTGCTCTACGGGTTTGTTTCTGTTCGTTGTCTTATTGGATGAAACCTTAGCATGCGAGTTGACCTCTTTTAGGAATTTTGTTACACTAGAATCATGATTTTCATTAAAGACACATTTTTGACATGTCGAGCAAACAAAATGTTTGGAGTCAAAAAAATTCCTAGAATTCCTAGAGTGTTCTACTATGGGCACAGTCTTTGTCGTTACGCAACTACTCTTAGATGCAGGCCAATTCCTAGAGTTTTGGTTATTGATCTTAGGTTTTGGTTTGCAATCATTAGTTGTGCTTTGTGATCTAGCAGAAGGCATCACACTAGGTTTGGAATTCCTACCTATGTCATGTGTCTTGTTCTTAGCTTCCTCTAGGTAGTGATTATGAACCATTTCATTTGAGCTAAATCTTGGCATGTTCTTTGAACTATTCCTAGAGTTGCTAGATGCAATCACGTGATGAGGTTTTACAACAGCATATGCTCTTTCCTTAGGCAAATAATGTGTAGTGACTGGTTTAGACAAATCGTTATTCACATCAACTTGGGAGGCAAACCGCGGTTTTGAAATTCTAGGTCGCTCAGACTTAAACGCAGTCGGTTGTCTAACAACTGATTGGTTTCTATGTGGTTGTAAAACCGGTTTCCCCAAGATTGATGTTCTTGCAAACTTAGTATTCACACTATTACCTGTTAATTTTCTTTGCTCATTTTTTAATGTTGCGATTGCAAACCTTTCTTCCTGAAGTTGAGCTTTGAACTCAGTGTTTTTAACAATCAAAGAAGTTGTGTGTTCTATAGTCTTATCTCTTGTTATCTTGATAGAATCAGACAGTTCTTTGTAATGCTTTTTCAAAGTCTCATTTTCCTTAAGTAATTTAGCCACTTTATGTTCCAATTCGATGTTTATTGTTTCAATTACATCTATGTCATGTTTAACCCTGGCTTCATTACTTTTTAATTTCGAAAATTGACCATGCTACCTGGATTTTACAGCTTGATATTGATATTTAAGTTCAAGAGCAATACAATGTGCTTCCATTCTTGAAAAATCTTTTTGAAATTGGGCAACAGTCTTTTTGAGAGATATATTTTCAAACTTTAGAGATTGATTTGAAAGTTCAGTTGTCGGGTTATGAGTTAATTTAGCAGGCAAAGGACATATGTCATGATATTGTTCAGCATTCTGGTCAACCTCTCCTTCATTATTGAATTCAGGTTGCTCAGTATGTTGTTGTCCTGTAGCAAATACATTATTTTCAGCAGTCAATTGTACCTCAGCCATTGGCTCTTCATCATATATGGGTTTGATATTTGCATCATCAGCATGTGTATCATTCCCTAATCTGCTGCTTGTATCTTGCTCTACTGATTATGTCCCACTGCTTTTTGTGTCAACCAAACTAGCATCCAATGCTTTACTCGTATCAACCTTTTCATCTGTTGTCTGCATCTGTCTTTCATTCACCCTGCTGTCATACTTTCTTTTATGAAGTGCTCTTTTGTCAATCGACTTTTTAACATATTCCATGTGTTGGATTAGTATATCATGGAATTCTCGAATCTCGAGTTGAGTGTATTGTATAAAGTACTTGCGTATCATTACAACATATTCATCATCCAAATAAATCCGTGACTTGATGAACATCTGAAACTGTGTCTCGAGTACTTTAAAAGCAGCTATGGATCCAATCTCTTAAAATTCTTCTTTGTCAAGTTGCTTTTCTAGTTGATCCATGTTTAAGAACATTGTGCCTGTGAAAGTCTCTACATCTTGACCAAAGAGTGTCGCAAATGTGCGTTTGAATCCGCACTCGGTTCGAGTTCCTTTTAAGTCATTTTTTAAAAGAAGCTTGAGGTGTGAATGAACTTGTCGAAAAGATACCATGCAATTCTTTTTTGCTTTGTCTTGAATATGTTGCATTTGTTGTTCTTCCGAATCCACACGAAGATAAGGTATCTTTCGTTTCCATTTTTTTCCGTGAATTGTGAAGTGAAAATGATTTGTAGGATCTTAAATAGGTAAAATGATTGTTGTTGTGGATTGAATTCAATTAACGTTCACGGGATTTTACAATTCTATGACTTAAACCGTGAAAAAAAATCTTTTACGAGATTTTACTAAATCAAGAAGAAACCGTGAAACAAAATTTGTTGTTGTTGAAGAACTGGATTGAATTCAATTAACGTTCACGGGATTTTACAATTCTATGACTTAAACCGTGAAAAAAAATCTTTTACGAGATTTTACTAAATCAAGAAGAAACCGTGAAACAATGATTAATTGTTGTTGAAATCGTTGTTGTAATTGAAGTACTTAAGCTTTTGTTAACGATTGATGAGCTAAAATGATGACCGGTGCACAAACTTTGAGCTTAAAATGATCAACGGTTGATTAAAGCTCAAATAAGGACTAACGGTGCAATAACGATTTACGTTGGAGACAAACGGGCTGAATTATAACTATTAAGGACTAACAGTGTAAACCTAATTCAACAAAGAGGGTTAATACACAAGGAAAGGACGAATTGAGAATGGGTCTTTTAGTCTAGGGACTAAACTTGCCAATTTTGAAAGCAAACTACGTTCCCTCCTTTTCTTTTTTCTTTCTTCCCCGTTTGAATTTTATAACAATGCAACGAATGGAAATATCTTCTCGCGCACTCGTACGATTATCGTCGTTGGAAAGAAAATATACCACGATGATCGAAAAAGGATCACGATCACAATGGTATAGATTAGAAGACCCGCGATCAACCATTACACGAACCCGAAAAACCCGAAACAACTCGAACGAACACGTTTTTCCTTTTTATGGTTTTGTATAACTCGTTTATGTTTTTCGTGTTGTATAAATCGTCCTAGTAACTACGTATAACTCGCCTCATTTTTTAACGTATAAATCATCTTAGTCACCACGTATAAATCGCCTTAGTTGAACATATAGTTCGCCTTCTTTGCAATGTATACTTCGCCTAACTTTCGTGTATACTTTGCCCACTAGTACTCGTATAGTTCGCCTACGTTTGGATGTATAACTCGCCTGATGTGTTTAACGTATACTTCGCCTCACTGGTTTGTATAATTCGCCCATATAGAGACAAAACGTGTACGATGTCCTTGTTTTTGTTGTCTTGTAACAGAAACCACAAACAAGATACGCCAACCAAAATTTGAAGATAAGCACTTTTAAGAACAAATAAGCTACGAAAAAGATGTTACAAGTGGCTACAAATGAAGAGAAATAAGAAAGCTTAAAGCTTTTGGAAGAAATAAGCTAGAAAATTTTGAGTCGTGGCTTGTTTTATCCCAAATAGGCTCGAAATAAGCAAACCTAACCCCCAAATAAGCCATGACCAGGGATTACTAATAAGCTAGAAAGAGTTTGACACAAATAAGAACAATAGCTTTTTGAATAAAATAAGCAGACTCAAAATAAGGCGACACCAAATACGCGTGAATAAGCCACAACAAAAATAAGAATGAAATACAACTTCAAGATATCACCAATAAAACCAAAACATACAGTTTTTAATTTAACAAAAACATAAACCGTGGCCCAATGATTTCTCAAATGGAAAATAAAATTCATGGCCCAATATTTGACAAACAGTTTTGATATAAACTAAAAGGAAAATAAAACGAAGCTGGTCCTAAATAAGTAATAAGATATCCGAATAAGATTAAAAAAACACCATAACCGTATCAAAAATCCACCCCGTGGCTCTTGATACCAAATGCCAGAACCTAGAATCACCTTCACTTCACCATGGTATTATCAAGAAAATAAGATAAGATGATATGAAGAAATTGTAGAGAGAGGTTAGAGAGAGAAAGAAGAGAGAAGAAAATGAGATGGTTGAGTTCACATGAAATGAAGAAATTGTAGAGAGAGGTTAGAGAGAGAAAAATACATCGTTAATTTAATTAAAGATAAAGTTTTACGTAAATTAAAATACTCAAAGTCATAGCGGAAGCAAATGTCACGTTTTATTACAATCAACGATATTTATAATGAAAACTCCATGCAATGAGACCCTCAGCAAATGACATGATCATGGACTCTGTAAGCTACCCGTTTACCATGCAATTATTGACCTACGATAAACATGCTTAAAACGTCAACATAAAGTTGGTGAGTTCATAGGTTTTAAGAATTAGTAATGTGGATCACAAGATTTCAAGTGTATGACCATTATAATACATACAATATCATATAAAAAGTTATTACGATTGCACTAAGCTCATGACACCGAAGCTTTAACAAAAACAATGTGAACCATAGTATGTTAGATTCGTGCCTCGAAATTTGATGTTTTGTCAAAACACCCTAGTACTACCTCAAATAAAATGCATCCGTTGTACCCTTGGTAGCTCACAGTTGTCTACCCGGACGGGGGTTGTCAACCCTAATAGCTCTGTTCACAGCATTCATGCTTACATAAAGTAATTAACGATTCATGATAGTGGGACTTCATGGCAATAGGGAAACTTAGGCAATACGTAAAAGTTTTAAAGCTACTTATGTCCATACGTAAAAGCAAGCATATATATCACCCCAAGTAATGCTAAACATTCGTAAAAACAAGTAAAATTGAGGCTATGAAACTCACCTCAAGCAAGAATCTGTAAACGAGAAAGACGCGCAAGTATGCAAATGCACAAATCCTAACCGCAGCCTAATTAATGTGCATATGCTTTAGGTTTACGAAAATAAAACGTGCAACATGCATATGAGTTCTACACACTTTTTATCACCTCAACATGTTTGTGTTTGAGTTTTATAGTCAAAATATGTTTTACACAAAAGTTCAACCATTTATATTAAGTTTCTAACACTTTATTAAAAGAGTTTTTGTCCAACTTTCGAGGATCATATCTCGCTCGTTTCTTATTCTTTTCGCCTAATTCCGACTCGAACATTTAGTATCCCAGGTGGGAAACCAAAAGTCTAAATACCATTATTTACCAATCAAAGCCCAAGACAATCAAAATGGCCCAAAAGTAGCTAACTCAGATTTATTTCAAAAATATAACCTGTCAATGCTATTTATAAAACGATTTTTACCCAACTTTAAAAGGCCGTAACTCAGCCGTTACTTATCCGTTTGACATGATCATGGACTTTCTGGAAAGTACTCCGCAAGGACTATCTAAAGTTCCAACTAACCTTTTTCACGAATCGGAATCTAAAGCACCTAAAAATGGCCTCAAAGTAACTAGGTCAGAAACTTTTCAACACTTGAGCTCGGCGCATTTTTCAGAAATAGTTTTTACCCATTTTTAAACGCTCGTAACTCTTTCATTACATGTCCGTTTTTAGTGATCCAAATGGACACGTTTAGCTTACTATGTATACTACAAAATCCTCACGTTTATAGTTCTAAATCCTTAGCTACAGTACTTGAAAATAGCTCACAAAACGCTTACTCAGCCACTTTTTAACTTCAAAACCCGGTTTCATTTTACAAACTGAAAATATAAGAACGCATCAACAAGTTATGATTTTTGAGTATGTTTCATCTAAAAATATATATTTGAGTACGGAATGAAGAAATTTAACAAAAGTAATAATTACGTAGAGATTACGAGCTCTAAAGTCGTCTTTTTATTATATCTTAGTTTTTAAGCATTCGAGTGACATTTTTACATATTAAACACATGTTGGTGATAAAAAGAGATTCAAAAACATATATATGAGTATGAAAAACATGAGATCTTGTTTACTTACAAGTGATGGTAAAAAGGCGGAGGAACACAAGATCTAATCTCACCCGAAATATGTATTTATAACCCAATGATCAAAACCAAGCCACTAGCTATTCAAACTATTACCCAAACCTTCTTGAAAAGCATTAAAAATTTTTATGGAATCCTTTTGTTGTGTGTGTTTGTGCCGTGTGATATAGAGAGAAAAAGAAGAGGTGCTGAGTTTTTGTGTTTTGAAAAATAAAGACTAGTTGCTTGTTTATATAGTGAAAGAGTTAGGGGAAATGAGACACATGTGATTATTAGTAAGACAAAGGAAGGACTAGTTGTAAGCAAAAGATGTGGAAGTTGCTTTGGTGTTTATTCATGGTTCCAAAATGTGGTACCATAGTGCAAGTATGGCTAGGAAATAAAGAGGAAATATCACATGGTTGTGTTTATGTGTGCTTGTATATGTCGTGGGTATCCAGGGGGAAGTGATGGTTTTTTTTCAATTTCAAATGTTTAGTGCAAGTATACATGTATAAATATATAAGTATGAAATGTGGTATCATGTGCTTAGAAAACAAAATATATACTAGGTGGTTAGACAACAAAACAAAAATACCATATGGGTTTGGGCATGATGGGGCAGACGTGGGAATAGGGGGATTTTCAAAAACATAAATATTGCATGCATGTATATATATATATATATATTGTAGAAATTACAATGGTGGTGACTAAATGCATGCATCCGTTGAATGTTAATGCAACTTAAGTGGTTTATGTAAACTACGCAAATAAGTGTACGTGACTTATAAAAGTATTCACATAATGATCATACCATGCACGTTATGAGTAGACTAAACTTAGTCTAAAGCCGGTACGCGTTCAAAGACGTTTTTTCCGTAACACGCGGGATAACCTTCGGGTTATGAGTTAAATCAAATTCGTATACTTGTAAAATGAAATGTTTCAAGTTAATAGTCAAATATTGACCTAGAAAATTGCCGGTTATCATAATAGTACTGGGTTGGCCATGATGTCGGTCACCCGAAGAGTCGTAATTTGGCGTGGAAAAAGACAAGTGGTAAAAATTGCAGTTTTTTTCAGCCAGTACGATATCTGAGTCAAGGCCTAAACAGTTTTATAAATTAACGCCTTAGACATTGCCATTTGCTTTGCTGTTGTAACTTTGTAACTCAAAAGTAATTATATATAGTGCATTTTATGAATATAAATATATGGTTGTCGAGTTTTTGCTAGAACTAATTGGTTATAAATTTGAGTTCTTAATTATTTTTGTTAATCTAGGAACGATAAGGATCGTATCAGTTGAAGATTTTAAAAGTAGAGTTGCGTTTTGCTACAGAAGTCCCAATGCAAGCGATTCTCAAGAATTGTTAGGGCACTTGATATAATTGTAAGTTTGCTACGTATTAGCTTAAGATTATATCAAGGTCCCTCAATGCTTTTTGAGGACTATGTTTATTGTTGCATGGACATTGTTATGCATATTCTGAATATGGAAGAAACAAAAAGGTATGTATATGTATAGATGTCTGATAACATCAAATAGTTAATACTTTTTAATATCAAAATCCCTATCAAAATGCTTGTAAGTATTGTATAAATACCTAAAATGATACTTAATCACTTCATATTTCGTTTACAGGAAGAATACAAACATTGGAGCAAGAGACGTGGGAGTTGGACGTGGAAATCAATCAAATGAAGGATCTCAAGGCTAGTTACGGTGTAACCACCCCACATGAGTTACGCCATAACCCAATTAAAGAAGAAATGAGTCAGCATCTTGATTACGGCATAACTGCTTAGTAACAATTACGCCGTAACCTGCCACACAAAAAGACAGATGACTCATCCTAGTCACCATTACGGCGTAACTAAGACGTTACAGTTACACCATAACCTATTTTAGCCTATATTATGGAAGCCCACATCAGCATGATTACGCCATAACCAACTACATCAGTTACGGCATAACCAAATCGAAACTTATAAATAGAGCCCTCATTCTGCACATTCGACATCAACCCTTCCACCATAAAACGAAGGGGCGATACAAGCTTCTAGAAGTCAAAGAATTCCACCAGAAGTCCAAGGGAGAAGTCACTTTAATTATTTTTAGCGTTGATCATTCATAAACACATTCTATAAGAATTATGATGTTTCAATCTAAGATCTCTTTCATAATTTCTTACTTTGTTGTTCCTATGAGTGGCTAAGCATTTCAAGTCCTGGTCTAGTTATGAATTTACTGATGTTATGATTGTTTCTCGTTTATTTATCATTTGAATTAGATATCCTAATTGTCTATCATTGATCCCTGAGTTTTGGTAGTATTGAGGGTGGTTTAGATCATGTTCATCTTCTTATTAGGCTGATATGTTGAACTTAGGTTCAGCAGGATACTAGGATAGGTTGGCATCTATACCTAGTGTAGGAATTTATCAAATTACCGCCTTAATCACATTAAATACTTAAAAAGCTCAAGAACTCTTTCAGAGGAGGTTTATAATCTATCTAGGTTATAGACATGTCTTTAGGTTATATGGGGTTTAATCAGTGCTACTTGGATGCCCTACCTTCGGGACTTTTGGGGAATTAGGATCGCAAGAAGTATATGACAGCATCAAATACCAATTCGGGTGTGTTGATTTTAGAACCACTAATAAAACAATATCTAGACATTGCACTAGGAAACATGTCATAGCATTAGTAATGAAATAACTAGGTTAGTGCATCTTTCTCCTTGACTATTCGCAAATCATTTACTTTTCACATTTATTTTCTTGTTAAGACCTTAAATTAATGTAAAACCATTTTCAAAACTGTGACACATTTCAAATAAAAACTAATACAATTTAGCTCTTGGGAAGACCTCAGATTTACCAAGTCTTGCACTACATATGACCGGGTTCTCTGCCCGTTAGTGCTTGTAGACATCGGTAGACGGGTTTTATAAATTTAAAACTTGCAAAATTAATTTAACAATTAATATGCATTAAGTTTTTGGCACCGTTTTCGGAGAGCTAAAAATTAGTTATAGTTTGATTTCTTGTATTTGTTTATTTTATTTCAGTACTAATTTTTGTTAGTTTTTCAGGAAACATAATGGCTGAGGGAGAAATCGATAACCTCACCATGGAGCAATACCTGGCATTGACTTCAGGGAACCAGGCACCGGGCTTGGTTAAACCCGAAATTAGAGGCAATTTAAATTTCGAAATCAAGAGCCAATTCATGCGAGAATTGCAGGAAGACACCTTTTCCGAAAACAAAAATGACGATGCTCACGAGCAAGTGGAGTGGGTTTTAGACATCGTCAGTTTGTTCAACATTCCAGGAGTAACACACGACGCGGTCATGTTACGCGTTTTCCCCATCACACTCACTGGAGCCGCTAAAATGTGGGTGGATAGACTATACCCAGGAACCGTCGACTCCTAGGATCTCCTTAAAAAAACCTTTATCCAAAGGTATTATCCGCCATCCAAGACCGCTAAGCAGCATGAAGAAATCCATAACTTTAAGCAGGAAGGTGATGAAACATTGTACCAGGCCTGGGAAAGGTATAATGACCTGCTTTACAAATGCCCAACTCACGACATCAATAGCTATCAGAAGGTGAACATCTTCTACAATGGGCTGGGCACTATGAATCGCCAATTGCTTGACTAGCAGGGGCCAATTCCTGGCATGACACATGCCCAAGCTTTAACAGCAATCCAGACGACGGCTGACCACTCTCAAAAGTGGCACGACGGTTCATTTAGTAGAAATGTAGATAGCAGCAGTAACACTAAGGGAATCGTTGCCGTTGTAAGTAAACTTGATAGCCTTGGTCGAGATATGAAGAAGCTAAAGGAAAATGTTCATGCTATTCAAGTAGGATGTCAAACTTGCAGAGGAGCTCATCTTGACAAAGAATGTCCTCTCAACGAGGAAGTGAAAAGGAAGTTAAATATGGAAAGTTCAGTAGACCCTTTCCAAACAACAACCGCAATGATGGTAGACTTAATAGGGAAGTATCGGGATGCGGCTCACACGACCAGCCATCATCAGGAGAGAGGAGACCAAGTCTGACCGAAATAATCAATAAATATATGGAAGAAGCGACTAAGAAACATGCTGATCAAGACGAATGGTTAAGAAAATTTTACCAAAACACTAAAACCAATCGTGAAAATCATGACAAGATTATCCAAGGTCTTGAGACTAAGGTAAAAACCTTAACGAATAAAGTTAAAGAATGAACAACGGTGGAAAGTTCGAAGAATGCAAGGCAATCTTTACTAATGATGGATCGCCATTATACACGCCTTTTTATTACTCTCCCGAGAAAATTGAATACTTTTTTGCTAACTCAGGTTTTTCTGATGACGAAAGACAAGAGACCAAAAAATCAAGAAATGATGAGGATTTTGTAACAATCGATATTACACCTAATATAAAACAGTTGGCCCAATAGTAAAAGCAAAGTGTAAGCTATCATGTTGAGCCCTACGAGCCACCGATCCCGTTTGCTAGACGACTGGAGCATCATGCGGAAGAAGCATTAGTTCACAAAACCATGGAGAGCCTAAAGAAAATTAGGATAAATCGCCCTCTCTTAAATGAAATTAGGCGTATAGAAAACTACACGAAACACTTGAAGGACTTGGTGGCAAACAAACCAAAGACCGAATAGGATGATGAAATTAGGATGAACCCTAGGTGCTCTACTCTACTCCAAAATCAGCTACCCCCTAAGGAATAGGATCTAGGAAGTTTCATTCTCCTTTGTTCCATCAGAAGGTTAGATTTTAATAACGCTCTAGCAGATTTAGGAGCTAGCATTACCGTCATGCCCTTTTCTTTGTACAAACGTTTGAAAACTTGAACCAATTAACATGGTGATTGAAATGTCTAATAACACAAAGTGCACTCCTAAAGGAAAAGTCAAAAACTTACTAGTAAAAATCAATAAGTTCATCTTTCCATTTGATTTTGTCATTCTTGACATGGTTGAGGACTTTAGGATGCCCATCATTCTAGGAAGACCCTTGCTAGCCACAGCCCACGCTAAGGTAGATATCTTTAGGAAATCAATTTCTCTAGAAGTAGGAAATGAAAAAGTCATATTCAAAATGAGAAGTAGCTTTACTACTATAATTTTTGAATCTGTTCATGCATTAAGAAGTGAAATTAGCATTGGGGATGATAATTTGATGAATATTGATTATGATATATCCTTATACGATTACGAAGCTAACCGTTTGTTGGGCATCGACCCTAATGTTTTTACTTATGATATTGATAAAGTTTATAAGATAACAAATCAAGGAAAATCATGTGAAATGGAAACCAAGGAAGAAACAAGTATGGAGCCACTTATAGGTATGACATCTACAAAAAAGAAGGTGCATTGGTGTGAAGCAATTTTACAAGTGAAGGAGGGTGAGCGCAAATACTAGGCATCCTGTTACCCATACGAGGACAAATGTAATGGAGGAGACTCGCCTGATGATAAGAATAAACGTTATTGGGAAAGCACAAATGATAGTGATCGATTAGACCTAACCTGAGAAGAACTAAGCCTAAATGATTGGATAAAAATAAGGTATGGAAAAGTATGCGAGATGACTAGGGAAAGAATCCTCAAGGATCATTAGAGAGAAAGGTTCGGAGATGAGGAAGATGACATTCAGGAAAATTTAGAGGACCCGAAGGAATGTAGGGAAGATAAAGCAAACACAATAATAGGGGTTGTTCATGATAAATTAAATGATGATTGGTTTAATGGGACAAGTGAAGACGAGGACGATTTGGAAGGAATAATTAATTATTAGAGCCAAAATCTTACGACGTATTCATTGACCTAGATGATGAAGCCTATAATGAAAGAAAGTGCAAATTTCTAGGAATTACTTATAGAAAACCATCTCCAGTCTTAATAAAAAAGTTGAAGTAATTAGACATACTATTGGCCCAGGGGAAACTTACATAAAAATAAGGGTCATAGGGATTGATGAAATGCCAAGAACTAGAGACAACGTTGCTGCAATAAGAGCGGTGTTGATGAAACAAATGGCCGAGGACAGAAGTGGCCAAGGAGAGACGTAGAGCGACTTGAGTCTAACTTAAAGACTCGTTAATAAACAAAAGTGCTTGTCGGGAGACAACCCGTCTTTTAGTAATAACATTTATATAAATTTCTGCACTTTAGTTGGTTTGTATGTTTCTTACTTAGTTTTGCAAGTTCTAACAGCAAGGAAATGGAATTTGAGGTCACATCGACTCATATTCATATGGTAAAAATAATTCTGTTTGGGCGTAACCACTTTAGTTACACTGTAACGAATATAGATACGGCGTAACCCTCTTTATGGTTACGCCGTAACTAGATATAACCAAAATTTGAAACTATTTTTCCACATGGTTACGATGTAACCCAATTCATAGTTACGCCGTAACTCCTTGCTGAAAATCTTAATTATGTTTGAAACTTTTACAAAACTGTGTATAATTAAATGAACTTTGTTGGTACGTTTTCTGGAAACCCTCATGAGACTTCACTCGTCCACTTGGGCCACCAAGTGGTTTAAAAGGCTTGTTGCATACGCTAAATGCAACCGTGATTCCTACGAAAGTGAGTTAGATTTTCTTGTATAATTTTATTTTGAACATTTAATGCATGTGGTATGTTTAGTGATTTCAGGGGATAAGAGTTTGCTCAGGATACGCTAATCAAGAGTTTAGCTTTTGCCATTATTATTCAAAGTATCGAGCAACGCTCAAGGGAGCCTCTTGTTGTAATTCTACTCTTATTTTTGAATTTCATTTCCTTAAATATACAATAGGGACATTGTACAAACCAAGTGGGGGGATGGGAGTAGAATTACCACTTGACCTATATTTGCCTTCGATTTTCTAGTTTTCTTTTAAAAAATTATGCCAATTTTATATTTTTTGACATGTTTTTCTTACTAAACTAGAATAAATCTTTGTCGTGGCACTATTACCCTTTATTTTAATTGGTGAGGTTAAGCCTAATGATTCTGTTTTCATCTATTATACAAAAATCCATCAAAATATGAGTGTGTTGGTAGTATCGTAGACTTTAGAACTTGGCATGTACATCATTTCGAGACCTAATTGGTTAGTAGGAATAAACTGTTCAAGAAGGCAACATTTAGGAATTAACCCCCCAAATGGCCCATATATGTGTGTTTATCGACTTGCTACACTAAATTGTCGACCTCCTGTGTTAAACCCCTTGTTGCACTCACTTTTAGTGCAAGATACCCCTATATCACCTTGTAGAGCAAATCCTTGTTTGAACCCTTTATGTAAATGTATCGTTACACCATTTTGCCTTAGCCAACCCTATAGTCTATATTTTCTTTGTGTTGAAATCTTTGGCTACTTATGTCCATGGTTCGGGAAATGAGCATGAAAATTTTATGTGTTCGTGGAAGACCTATCACTCTTAATCTATGAAGACCCCCCTGTATCATCACTTTCGATATTGCTTATCTCAAGTAGGGGGGATATGTATGTTGTATGTTATGTTGAAAAAAATAATAATAAAAAAATAAAAATAGTTAGTGTATATTTCTGTAGCATAATCATGTTGGTTACGTGATATAAAACAAACTAGTTGGGGATGGTGCACCTATAAGCCATCATATGATTTTGAAGGTTGGGCTAGTATGTCATTTCAAATACGGGACTTAATTATTACATCCAAGACTAGCCCATTATTATGATCAGATTTTTGCTCTTGGTTACTTGGATTGTTGGATGGACGGTAGCCGGTTATGACAACCTTAGATTATTTAGACTATTTGTTTTGTGTATTTTGTTCAACACCAATTAAATGTGTATCCCATGTCTTATCCTATCCTTTGGAATAATTCTGACCTTTAGCCTGCTCGAGTTAGGGAGTGAGCAATCATATGTGTCTCGTCCATGGATTTGGCTGAGCATGTGTGGTTTTGTCGCCTTTTCTGGATTAGTGGTATCGGAAAAGAATCAATCATATGTTTAAACTTGTGTGTGTCACCCATGTTGCTTTTAAGAGCTGTTTAGACCCTAATTTTAACTTGTGCATATTTGTGTACTTTTCAAGCTTATGATAGAATACATGTTATGACAGTGCAGTTGAGTGATTTTGATCCTATTTTCGTGAGGTGTTCGACTTTGATGGTTTCTAGCATAAGCAAATTATGAATTCATTTCTCTGAGATAAATTTGAGAAATCTTTTTATGAATTATTCTAACGGTTCTACTTGAGGGCAAGTAGAAGTCAAGTGAGAGGATATTTGATAACATCAAATAGTTAATACTTTTAAATATCAAAATCCCTATCAAAATGCTTGTAAATATTGATAGATACCTGAAAATGATACTTAATCACATCATATAGAAATCAAGCAAATGAAGGATCTCAAGGCTAGTTACAGCGTAACCATCCTGCAGGAGTTACATTGTAACCAAATTAAAGAAGAAATGAGTCAGCATCTTGATTAAGGAATAACTACTTAGTAACAATTACGCTGTAACCTGCCACGCAAAAAGACATATGACTTATCCTAGTCACCATTACGGCGTAACTAAGACATTATAGTTACGTCGTAACCCATTTTTAGCCTATATTATAGAAGCCCACATCAGCATGATTACGCCGTAACCAACTACATCAGTTACGTCGTAACCAAATAAAAACTTATAAATAGAGCCCTCATTCTGCACATTAGACATCAACCCTTCCACCACAAAACCAAGAGGCGATACAAGATTCCAGAAGTTAAAGAATTCTACCAGAAGTCCAAGGGAGAAGTCACTTTACTTATTTTTAGAATTAATCATTCATAAACACGATCTATAAGAATTATGATGTTTCAATCCAAGATCTATTTCATTATTTCTTACTTTGTTGTTGCTATGAGTAGCTAAGCACTTCAAGTGCTGGCCTGGTTATGAATTTACTGATGTTATGATTGTTCCTCGTTTATTTATCGTTTGAATTAGATATCCTAATTGTTTTTCGTTAATCCCTGAGTTTTGGTAGTATTGAGGTCGCTTTAGATCCTGTTCATCTTTTTATTAGGCTGATATGTTGAACTTAGGATCAGCAGGGTACTAGGATAGGTTGGCATCTATATCTAGTGTAGGAATTTATCAAATTACTGCCTTAATCACATTAAATACTTAAAAAGCTGAGGAACTCTTTTAGAGGGGGTTTATAATCTATTTAGGTTAATGTCTTTAAGATAGATGGGGTTTAATCACTTCTACTTGGACTACCTACCTTCGAGACTTTTAGGGAATTAGGATCGCAAGAGGTATAGGACAGACCTCCAATGCCAATTCGGGTCTGTTGATTTTAGAACCACTAATAAAATGATATCTAGACATTGCACTAGGAAACATGTCATAACATTAGTAATGAAATAACTAGGTTAGTGTAACAATTCACATTTTCACATCTTTTACGACAATTAACATTCAAATAATTATTTTAAACTTTTGCGCGTCCGCTTTAAATTTTCATCGTTTAGCTGAATCGCGTAAACTAAAAATGAGAATTTAACGTAAACGGGCATCAAACAATTAAATGTTTACGTCAAGTAAGTGTTATAAAGTTATTAGGATGATAATTTGTAACTTTATGCTTTTTATTTTTGTTGGTTACGTAAAAGGTTTACGTAACGCAATAAAACTACACTTTTGCATGCATGGCAAACCATAAACCCATATATACTTCAACAAATACCCACTAATACCCACAATACTTAAAAATCTCATAAAACCTTGTCTAATTTAGCCCCTAGACGAAATTGGTGCATATACAACACATGCACTTGAAATTAAATCCCTACACCTCCACTAACTTGAATAAACTATCATACTTGTTATCCAATGGATCAAACCACCACTTTTAACCATTTTCTTGTTCTCTTTTGTGCTCCAAATCACGGCTAGACTACAAGACCCAAAGGAGACAAGATTCAAGCATGGAAGTATAGTCACATCATCCCTTACAAGACACAAACATGTTCCCTACTCCTAGCTTGTACTTAATCACTTAAAAACTCATTTTGTTCCCCCTTTTTGAACCCCATAACCGGACACAACCTTTCTAGCACCAAAAACCATTTGTTGGTTTCCTTAAGATGGTATTCATGCTTACTCATCTATAAATAGGATGCAAAAAGTGAAGTATGCACACACTTATCATTTCACACACTTATCATTTCTTAAAGCTAAAACAAAGTAAAAACCTCTCCTTGAGCTCTCCAACCCACGGCTCACCCTCCACACATACATATTTTCATAGTTTTTTATTTCTAAGCTAGTACAAGTGTACAAGAGTTATTATTAAATATATACAAGGTGTCTTGGAAGCTTGGTTTGGTAATTAAAGGGGTTTTGCAAGCAAGAAAGTAATTAGGGTTTTCTTGGTAAAAGTTAAGGTTTTGTGGAAGTAATTAGGGTTATACACTTGGGTTTTGCTTGTGTATTATCATCACTCAACTTCATTAAGGTCTTCTAAGAACCCTAATCTTTTCAATATATTAATTTCATGTTCTATATAATTGTGTATAGTTAAATCATCACCTAGGTTTATTTTATGAAGTTTTAAAATAAATACATTTATATACATACACGAACTACATTTCTTTATGGTTAAGATGATGTTTAAAATATGTTAATATGTTTAAAACAAGGATTTACAAGCCATGGAGAAATTATATAATTATTTGTCAAGTTATGATTATTTATTTATTTATAAAGTTTAGATAAGTAAATAAATATGTTGGATAATTTTCTTAGACAATATGGACTTATTATGATGGACACAATGTAGAAGACTTAATTTATACACAATGGATGTAATTTATAAATTAGTGGACTTGTGGTAACTTTATTAAGTTTAAAAGTGTATAAAACAAGTCAATTAAACATTTAAATGTTACTGTTCATTCGAACCCTATAAAATTCATTTTTATATTTTGTAAAAATAGTACATCTCATAACGATCGTAAGCATATAAGAAACTTGAAAATCCGATAAATAACGAAGGAGTTATGGTTTTTATGAGATAATGTGTATAAAAGTGTTTTTATAAAACTAAGTTTTATATTTTTCCTTAAAAGTACATATTTTTGTGATTTCAAAAATATAAGAAACTTAGAGAACCAATGGATAATGAACTAGTTATGAATTTTACATGTTTTAAGTAATTAAATATGTAAAAGTAACTTTATTAAAGCAACTTTATAAAAACTCAAAAATTTCAAATCTGATCAAATGAAAGCTCATATTTCTGATAAAGTACAATTTACGAGGATTTCAAAACTATAAGGTACATTAAAAACGGATTTGAAATAAAGAAGATACGCTATTTATAAGTTTACGATAAAATGTAATTTTATAAAAGTAATTTTAAAAAACCATGCTACTGTTCATAACAGTGGGCTGTAGGAAAATAATTTTCTTAGATAGAACTTTTAATCGCGAAGACGTGGACATAAGAATCACTAAAAATCGAATTAAAACTAATGAGATACGATTAATATACGATTTCAATAATTAAAATTTATAAAAAGTTTTTTTATAAATTTTCACTTACTATTACTGTTAATAACAGTACATACCAATATAATGAATTTAAAATCTGATTAGATTTTTCAAATACGAATCTATACATATAAAGAGCGTTAAAAACGGGATTAAAACGAGAAAGA